>JAPFFP010070852.1:0-24310 GCA_026153255.1 Solanum medicagineum
AATCGACAAGAAAGGAAGGAGGGGGAGGAAAAGAAAAAGAGGAGGAGGGCAGGGGGGGGGGGGGGGGGGGGGGGAGGCGGGGGGCGTGCCATAAAGTTAGCTCATGGACTAGAGCGGACATAATTTTGCTCACTAGAAGTTTTCTACAAGTCAGTGTACAGGTCATGGTTTGAAACATGACCAGTAGAACCAGTCATAGAAGCACTTTTTGTTGCCTTTTCAGCCCAAAATGGCTGAATTGGTCTTGTGCCTACATATTCTTCACAAAACACCCTATTACCGTATATGCCACTAGTCCAATGTCCAAAAATTACAACCAAAATACCAAACATTTAAACAACCTACAAGTCCAAAAGCTGAAAATAAGACAAAATTACTGTCACGACCCATGCCTAGAGCCTAGACGTGACACGACGAATGGGGAACCCGAAGAGACCCAAACAAGCCTCTTAGCATATCATTCACATATCCTTGGTTGTAGAAGAATAATAAGCATCAACAAGTGACATAATTAAAAAGGGAAGCAGGACCAAGGGAAGTCTTTGATATTAATAAAGCCAAAAAGAGTCAAGCTCATAGCATAATACAAATCATAGTATCCAACAACACCTCTAACTTAGAATAGAGTGGGGGCCAATACACTTTCCCGGATCACCCTCATGATAATAAGTGTTCAACATAAAGAAGTCTCAACATAGCAAGAGTAACCTAGATATTACCCTCAGACTTGAGGACTCAACAATGCTTTCTCCGAAGTGCCGAATTAACCACATAAAGGATGATCAAAAAGAGCTCCGTTCCCTACATGGTAATATCATGTAGGCATAGTGCACGCGTCAGTACATTTTAATGTACTAAGTATGTGGGGTATACTGCAACAAAGACATAAGCCAATATTTCGAAATGCATAATCTTAATCAATGGATATATAAGCTCAATATAACATGCATGATCAATACTTGTAATAAAATATGTTTGTAAATCATTCAACTTGCATAATAAATCAGACATATGTGGGAAAAGACCTCAACTGACATAGAACAAGCAACCACACCTTGGACTCCGAGGCCTGACACCCCCTCGGTCAGGTGACTGGGCATGACACCCCCCGGCGAAGTGTGGTCTACTTGCCAAGGTAAACCAAACATGATAACATGAACTAGATATACTAGTATACCAAGGGTAATAATCATGATCCTATGGTGACACATAGTTTAGAGACTAAAGACTTTATATAAGGATTCTTTGAGTCAAGCCCCCATCTTAATCCTCAATCGGTGCTAAGTCAAAACCCACGGAATACTTGAAATAATCATAGGTGTAATAACTTGTAAGAAACATGAAACATGACATGAGTAGCTCTTAAACATGCTTGACCTCTAATAGTGAGCCTAACTTGATCATGAGAGTAGATCATAATCATACATGAACCCTTGCTTTAACATGAATGGCTCACAAGAGGTAAAAATCTTGAAATAGGGCTTAACGTGATACTTTTAAAATGATAGATACGTTTTATGAATTCAATACATGGTTGAAAGCCGTTAATCATCATGAAGTCACTTGACTTGTGAATCATGTAATAGATCATCAATAACTTGAGAATTCTTGTCATGTAATTTTATCAAACACATGGTGGATTCATGATATTTGTTCAAAATCATGCAATCAAGAGTAAAACAAGATGAGTAAACTCAATACAAATCAACCCACCAATATTGTAGTGAAACCCTCATTTAGGGTGTCTTGAAATCCCTCACAAAAGCTCATAATAGTTCATAGCTTCATATCTCAAATCATGCATAATCCCAATAGATAAAACCAATTCATGAAATAAACTTGAATAAGATATTCATGCATAATCATTCAATACTTGATAAAATTCCAGCATAATTTATGTTCATAATCCATAATGAGAGATACCCATAGGTAATACAACTTGAAATCATGCAATCTTCATAAAAAGAGAAGGTTGGGCTTCATGGGTGAAAGAGACCATGGATGAAGACCCACGTACCTTAAACCTTGAATTTCCTTCAACCAAACTTGAAGTAGACTAAGAGCTTGAAATGAGTCGTTGAGTTCCAAAATTGGAGTAAAAATCCTTAGATTGGAATGGAGAATTGATAGAGTCTTAGAGAGGTTTTAGAGAGGGTTTTGTGAGCTATAAAGTTGAAAAATGGTTATGTATGAAAGATTTCACGTTTAAATGGGCATGGGGCTATGACCCCAGTCTCCTTGGACGAAAAAAGAAAACCAAGGAAAATGTTACACTTGTAAGTGCCCTAGGCGCGATGTGGACTAGACGCGGATCAACAAGTACGCTAGTCCGCGCCTCAGACGAGTTGCGGCCTGGGCGCGGATAGAAACTAGATAAGAAAAACTAGCAAAAATTATTTTTTTGCTATGGTTTTTATAAAATATGGGTTATACCCATTCCACACTCAATTTTTCCCCCTGATTGACAATATAAATTCGGATTTTCGATATCACGCAGAGATTTTAAGATATATAAAAAATACAATTATGGAGAATTCTGAAGTACATAAGGGGTTTTTCAACTACCACTATTATATCAAACATCTTGGGTTTCCTCCTAAGTAGAACTTGATTTATTATCGCGGCAAGACTTGGACAACTTGGTTACTCAGACTTCACCAAGTGTCCAGACATCCATCTTCAAGTCATATGGGCTCTTTATTGATTGACAGATGTTGAAGATGAATTTTTCATGATTCAATCCAAACTTGAGTTGGCTAGCTTCCATATCTACTAGTGTTCACCAGTGGCTAAGAACGGCCTTCCAAGATGATTGGGACTTTGCATTTGACTTCACAATCAATGATCACAAAGTCTAAAAGGACTGTGAATTTCTCTACTTTGAGAAGGACGTCATACAGTATCCCCATAGGTTTCTTCACCGTTTGGCTAGCCATCAACAATCTCTTGCTTGTCGAAGTAGGGGCTCCCAAACCTATCTTCTTGAAGACTGCAAGAGGCATCAAATTTATGGTGCAGAAAGATCACTTAATGCCCTTGTGAAATCCACATCACTGATAGTTTAGGGTATGGTGAAAGCGTTGAGATCTTCTCGATTCTGCACCAAGGCTTTGTAGCAATCGCACTACAGTTTTGAAGCTCTAGTGAGAGCTTTTGGCTTACAGTCTGCTTCTTCATGACCAAGTCCTTCATAAGCTTTGCATACCCTAGCACCATCTCCAATACCTTAATGAGAGAAATGTTCGTGGAGAGTTGTTTCAGCATGGAGAGGAAATCCTTGAATTTACCTTCCTCCTCCTTTTTCTTGATTCTCTAAGGGAAGGAAGGAGGAGGTCTAGGAATAGGCTTCGACTTCTGTGGCATCTCTGTAGCATCAATCACCCCATCCTTGGCATGATCATCTCTAGTCTCTATATCTTTGACCTCTACTACCTCCTCATGAACAATATCATTATCAACAGACAGTGGAGGGTCAATGGCTTGTTTTCCACCACACATAGTCACTGCCATGCGCTAGCCCTCATTCTTTGGATTTTAAGTTGTGTTTTTCCTCTCATCTGATAAGTGATGACACAAGTGTCCTCTTTATAGTGAACATCCTCATACATGGGTGCTCATGAAGGCTGATGAGCAACTGCTTTAGCACGTTTTTTGTTCTGCTTCATCAACAACTCCATATTGGTACTAATCCAGACAAACTCTTGCATCATATACTTATTTATTTTTACTTGCATTGAATTAGTGCTAACTACGCATGAGCTCTTTGTTGTCAACTTATCACTGGTTCCCCATGCAGAATTTTTTTGACTACCTTTTCTAGCTTCTCAACAACCTTTGAAAATGGCTGATCTAGAAACGAGCCACCTATGATGGTATCAACACATATTTGGCTATCTTATCCAAGGCTCAATAGAAGATCTCTACTAAGGTGTCATCAATGTTTTTGTGGTTAAGGACATTCCTCAGACACTTTGTGAACCTCTCCCATGTGGTACTGATCGAATCACCAAGAAGTTGCTCAAAGTTGTTGATTTAGTCTTTCAACATTAGATTTTCAACCTTGGGAAAAACCTTTCCAAAAAGGCCCTTTGCAATGCAGCCTATCTAAACTATGTGGGAGCTTAGATATCCATACCGTTGCATTATTTGTTAGAGATAATGGAAAGACATGGAGCCAAATAACATCTATAGATTGATTTTTGTTTCTCATTACGTTCTTACAGACGAAGACAACGTTGTGTAGATGACTATGCAGATACTCTAATGGTAGGCCCACGAACAACCTACAATTTTGCAACATTGAATATAACCCACTCAAAATAACAAACTTTGTGTCATCCAGTAGTGGCGGTAACATAATAGCTCCAGTGACATCCATCGCCATATGATTAAGCCGATATTGATTACACATATGAGCTTCGACATTAAAATCCTGTGGCCATGGGTCAATATCCTCAAGCGGACGTGGTTATTATCACTCTCATTCTGCTTCTGTGCTACATTCACTGTATTATTTGCAGCGTTGTTCGCATTGTCTTGGGCCAATCTTCTCTGTGTCCTTTTGATCTATGGGTTCCGTGATGATTTTCAGTGAAGTTTGATTTCTGAAGTTCAGCCATATGATACCTCTATATGAGTCATAGATCACTCTATCAGTCCTATAGAGTGGTTTCGTGAAGATATCCAGTGAGTTCCAATGAAAGACCAATTTTGATGTAGATGAAGTCTACGAAAATGCAATACAAGTTGTGAATCAATCTACGACTCAAAAAGTAGATCTGTAGCAGTGAATTCTAACATCTCAAGAGATGAATATGAGCCTCTGATTTCGACTCGTAAGTCAGCTTATGAGTCCTAAATGCCTATTTTAGCAAGTCGCCAACAAGTTTTTCTATATTTAAGGACTTGTTTGTAAATAGTACAAATTTTAATTTTTAGAAGAGTACAATAGAGAACGTCATTAGAAAGTACTTTTAGGGTTTTCTACTTGGAGACTCAATCTTGGAGGAGAACGCACTTTTGCATTCATTGTATCTTCAAATCTTATAATTCTAAATACATTTTGGATTTGCTTGTTCTTCAATTCAATTGGGTAAGTGATTAATTATGTTTTCTCAATCCATGATTTCTTCATCCACCCATAGCATGAGTAGCTAAATTCACAACTTGGGGTTGTGGGAACCATGAAGATCTAATCAAATAAACTAGGATAATTTGCAATTCTTGGAATAGGTACTTATATGTATTAATCAATTCTCTTCGTTTTGCATGTTTTCTAGTGGTGACCAACATTAAAACTTGCCTAATGTTACCTTCCCCATCCAGGTGGTAATTAATAGGAAAAAAAGCTTGATTAACAAGATTCAATCATGTGTTCTCGTCTAACAAGCCAAAATAGACCAAGGGAAGGTTGATTGGGACTATGGGTAATGATTAGTATTGTACACTATGGAGATGGTCTAAGTAACAAAGTGAAATTCACCTCTCACCTTTGACGAAAGGGCTTGGTGAACTTAAATTACCGTCCTACATGCTATACTCTAGTCGAGAATTGGGTTATCTAGGGATATTGTCTTGGTGAATCATGGGGAACACAATTCCCAAGTGCTCTCCATGATTGATTGCCTTTTACTTTAATTAGTTTAGTTTAATTTCTTGTTGAATATTGCACCCTCCCCCCCCCCCGGGCGGGGCATTGAGTTGTTAATTACTTGACTTGCATATTGGTGAATTCGTTTTGAGTCTTCGTATTCTCTGTGAGATTCGACTATAAACCTTGGTGATTTTATATTTGACAAGACTGCTTTATCCTTCGAAAGAGAGGTGTAACTTGGGTGTGATAAAAGATTATGAAGCTATTGCTGGGAAATACTGCTAGACTTGATTAAATTCACTAGTAATTGTAATTCAAGTGTTAATCCTTAGTTTCCTTGTATTTTACATTTGTTTTTCTTTTTGGTTTGTTTCTTTGTAGGGTATACTAGTAGTGTATGCCCAATACTAGGAGTCAAGGAAATCCCTCAACTGCACTTGATCCAGAGGTTTAACGAATTACAAGAAGAATGACCCAAGAAAATGGTAACATCACAAGTAATGCAGCCTTGAATCGAAATATTAACGATGATGATCGAAATGACAACCTACCTCCTCTTGGATAGTATTCCGTATCCTAGGGATTTCAATGACAATGCTTAACGGTGGAATCAATATAGATTAAACCCTATGGCCATGGATGTGACCAGGGCTATTATGTTGCCAACACTATGACTGACACAAAGTTTACTGTTTCTAGTGGGTTACCTAAATGATACAAAACCATGGATTATTTGTCAGCCTACCATCAAAGGATCCACATAGCCACTTGCAACATGTGGCATTTGTTTGTAATAGTGTGATGGGAACCCAAAATCTTTCCATGGATGTTGTGGGACTTTATGTTTTACCATTATCTCGTACGGGCAATGCTGTGTTATGGCTATCTGAGCTCCCATAGAGTTCACTCACTAGTTAAGTAGATTTGCAGAAGGCCTTTTCGGAGAGATACTTCCCTAGGTCGAAGAAGCTCAAGTTAAAGGATCAGGTCAACAACTTCGAGCAACTTCCTAGTGATTCAATTAGAACTACATGGGAGCAGTTTACTAAGTGTTTGAGGAGCTTCCCTGACCACAAGATAGTTGATGATGCCTTGGTGGAGATCTTCTACCATGCCCTTGATGAAAATAGTCAATCCTGTGTCAATACCATTATGGAGGGCATTTTTAGATCAACTATTTACAAGGATTACCGAACGTATAGAACAAGTGGTCAAGACTAATCGTGCATGTAGACAATGGGATAGAGCTTCTATGAGAAGTTCATGTGATGTTAATGTTGGTTCAGAGCAAGCCAAGATCAATGAGAACATTATACAACAACTTGCTCAACTTCCACAAGCATAGATGTTGTGATCAAGCATAACCAGGAAAGTGTAAATGTGGTAGTTCATCAACCTCCATGTGCACCCATGTAAGAGGAGTCTTATTTTGAGGAGGATGCTTTCTTGGTAAATGATCAACCGGGGGTTTCCGGACTAATGCCTAAGGGTCCAATCAGTACTATTGGCACCAAGGTCAAGGAAACTAAGGTCGGAGCTATGGTAGAGATGGAGCTTATAGAGACAACCGAGGTGGTTATTATGAGAGGAATAGGGGTCCCAAAGCAGATTAGGGCAGAAGAAATAGTTTTAGAAATGGTCCATATGTGCTACCACATAATAGAGATGCCAGTAAAAGCAATTCTAGAATTGAGGAGATGTTTGATCATTTGTTGAAGAAGGACAAGACATAAGATGAAATTCTAAGGGGCATGAAATATGATATTTCAAGCATTAGTCAAAAGATAAATTCTCATTTTGTGGCTATCAAATAGCTTGAGCAATAATTTGGTCATCTGTCAACTCAGTTGAATCAGTATCAAAAGGGTACATTGCCTAGCAACATAGTTCAAAATCCAAAGAATGAAGGGTTATGTATGATAGTTACTCCTAAAGGTAGTAAGAGTACCATTGATCCTCCTATGTTGGTTGAGGTAGCAAATGTTTGTGAGAAGATAGTTGCAGATAACGATATGGTTGAAGGAGATAATTGTGTCAAGGATGGGGTGAGTGAGGTAGCTAAAGAGCCATAGAAGTATAAGCCCGTCCCAAGGCCTCATCCTGCTTTCCCTCTAAGACTCAAAAAGAGGGAGGAGGAAGACATGTTCAAACACTTTCTCATTATGCTTAAGCAACTATCCATCAACATCGCTCTGATTGAAGCTTTAGAGAAAATGTCGAGTTATGCAAAGTATATCAAGGATTTGGTTACCAAAAAGAGTGTAGTGAGTTAATTAGGAGCTTTCTCAAGAGCTTCAACATTGTAGTGCTATCACTACTAAGTCCTTATATCAAAAGGGTGAAGACCTAAAACACTATACCTTGCATTATAGGAGATGTAGAGTTCGCAAGGGTACTCTGTTGACACCCAATTTTGACCCAACACTTATAAAAATTCACGCTTTTTATGTTGATTTTTTAATAATTTAAAGTACTTTTTGGGCGATTTTACATTAATCTTTGATAACTATTCTTATTTTCAAAATATTAGAATTTTAATTTATTTAATCTTAAATTTTAACACAATGTAATAATTCAATTTTTTTGTCCAGTTATAATTATATGCTTATATTCAATTGACCCAAAATTTGGGCCCATACCTTTCTAGCCCGTTAGGTTATGAAATGTGTATATAACCTTCACATTGGTACAAATAAAAATAGAATAGACATTTTAATTCTAAAAAAAACACCCTAAAGAATAGTCTCTTCTTCTTGTTTTATTCTGGCGGCGGCTACCGGAATCCGGTGGAGTCTCACCGGAAACACCCATCCAGCCCCTCTATCTTCTTTTCCCTTTCTTCCTCCCATCATAGCCACCCTCAATCAACTAAATCCCCATTTCCATCTCCAAATCACTAGCACACAACAACAAAACACACCCTATTAACCCATCAGAAAACACCACCACAAACCTCCAATATCAACCAGGAAATCAGCCCATAATGACGTCCAAACCATCTGAAAATGTCCCCCAAACCACGCCAACAATAGCCCTCAAACCAGCCTGATAATCAAAATTAAAAGCAACCATAATCACCCCAAATCAGCTGCTAAAACCGCACCAAATCGACCCCAAAACCCATGAAAAATGCCCCCAAAATGACCCAAATCTGTCCCCAAAGTCACCAGCCCAAAATTACCATTTTCAGCCATTAAAACCACATCACCTTCACGAACTAGCCCCAAAAACACATCGAACCAGCACTAAAACTTCACCATGGAAACCACCACCAAACTGGCACTAAAATCACCTCCAAAATGACCGCCGACAGCCACCAAAAGACACCCAAATCAGCTCCAGAACTGCCCATGAAGACCCACCAAAACAACCTCAAAAACACTAGCAAAATACAACCCGAAATCCAGCAATAAAACCCCATTTTTCAGTCATCAAACTTCACCAGAACTGCCCCATTCTCAGCCCCAAAAATTAGCCCCAAACTCCGCCAGAGAACCTTCATTTTCAACCCTAAAGAAGGGACCAAATCGCTGACCAGCAAATCGAGGGAAACAACCATTCCTCACCCTCCACCAGCAAACAAAAAAAACAATGATTCCAATCACAGGTGAGCTCCGAGCTCTAGCAAATAGCATCACCGGAGATAACCAAGAATATCCAGATGTTGCCGGAAAGCTCTTGTCAACACGACCAGTTTCAGCTTCCAACCTCTGTTTGTCTTCTTCCTCCTTTAATGGCATTATATTTTTCTACTATTCTTTGATGTTTATTTTTTTAACTTGATTTTCTTGTTTTGAAATGCTACAGCGAGCTACATCTATACATCATTATTTGTTAATCATTGTTTATTATTATTGCTTTTAATGTTATTAATTTATCAATTTCATTATGACTATAAGATAATCTTGTTTGTTTTTTATTTCCGTGATTTTATTAGTTGATTGTTGGTCATCTTTGTTTGTGTTCCATTAACCTACTATCACTATATTTATTGTTATTGTTTAGTTGTTAACTCTATAGATGGCTTTGTGTTTGTTACATAATATTTTTGAGTAGTCTTGGATGTATTTTAAGCAATCTTGTATAGTGTACATTATAAACTGGGCAATAAAAAATCTATTTGTCGGATTTTGAAGCCTTTCCATTAAAAAGACGAAACAATTTTAGTTTATTCTTTATTTATTCATTGTTGTGTATACTATTGGCATTCAGCAAATACTAGGACGTTCCTCATATCATTGTTTATTTCATTATTTTTGTATATTTTATGATTATTATACTTATAATATATTGTGTATATCCTCTTTAATTTGAAAAAAAAAAATGAGTTCAGTCGGGACCCACAGCTATGGATTCTGAAGGGTACTAATGCCTTCCCTTCGGAATAACTTGAACCCTTACCTGAAATATTTTGGTTTGCACACTATTTTGTAAATAATTAATTAGTTTCCTAATTATCCTTAAAATTAGGTGGCGACTCCAAATTAAATTATTTTTTCTTTTAAATTTGTTTATTTAATTATTTTTTACGTGTTGCCATGACGTTGCATCTTTGGGATGTCAACAGGGTGCAAGTATCAATTTGATGTCTCTTGCAGTCTAGAAGAAACTTGCCTTGTATACTCCAACTAACATGTGGTTGTTGATGGCGGATAGGACAGGAAGAAACATGTGGGGATACTCTATGATGTGTTGGTAAAAGTTGAAAAATTCATATTCCCTGTAGATTTTGTGATTATTGATTGTGAGGTTGACTTTGAAGTTCCTATTATCTTGGGAAGACCATTCTTAGCTACCGGACGAGCTCAAGTGGATATGGAGGTCGGTCAACTCAGGTTTAGGGTGAAAGATGAAGAAGTTGTCTTTGATATTCATCAATCTATGAAGCATCCTGATGAGTTGAAAAGTAAGGTCTGGGCAATTAGTGAAATCTAGTAGCGAATTTGTCTAAGTTGTACCACGACAATAAATAAGGTGTTACTTGGGAGGTAACCCAAGAATTGTTTATGTTTTAGGTTAGTTTTGAGTTTATTTTCTGTCTTTGGATTCTTAGGTAGTTGTCTGATTGTGTTTTGATTGCTATTTTTAACATTGGGTTTGTTCATATAGGGTGCAAGTGAATTTTATGAAGAGTATGCAGACAAAAGACTAAGACAACAGATTTTGTTGAGAAATGCATCATGTATAGTTTCTACGACTAGGCTTACGAGTCGTATTGCACTTTAAGACTCGTAACCCTATCTCATAGAGATTTTCAATGAGCATGAATAGTGTGCACTAAACCCATGAACCAACTTTACGACTCGTAGATCAAACTATGAGTCGTGAATGGGATTCGTGGAACTCACGTAAGATTCTAAATTTTTCTAAGTGATTAGAGGTCTACAAGACCAGGATTTACGAGTCGTAGATCCATCTACAACTCGTACTTGGGCTTTCGTAGACCCAAGCCCAGTAATTTTAACTGTGACCTGGTAAAGGTATAAAAGGGGGGTCAAAGTATTTTGATCCCACTTTTACCCTATTTGACTGATAATTCCTAATTTTTCATACCCCTCCATTTTCCGATCAATTTCCAGAGATTAAACCTTATTTCCCGGTGAGTTCTCCGGCACCTAGGGTTTCATATTCAATCATCTTCTCTGTTTCTATTCTTCAAGCTAATCCTCAATTGCAGCAAGTTCTTGATTTAATTTTGGTCATTGATATGTCTTGTTAGTACTTGATTGAGTTGATGATTATGATGGTTTTAATGTCTATGCATGAAAATTCTTGGTGAATGTGAAATTAGAGTTGCCCTCGATTACATTGATTGGTTAAGTCCGGAATTAGGTGTTATAGGCTTGAGTTTGTTACTTGTGTGCCTATGCTTTTATCTATCATGTTTGAATGATTGATATTGAATAGTTTGTGATTGTGAAATGGTGTTTGATGAACAGCAGCATAACTTGATGTGAATCAGATAGGAATTGTAGGAAACTTACGCTAGTCCGTGCGTGATCCTTTTTCGATGGGTTGAATGTTTGTGAAATTGTTGTAGGATTTTGGTGGTTTTATGCTAAATTTGAAGTGTGCATTTGTTTTCTCCAAAGCTGGTAGAATTTAGAACTGAATATGTTCTTGGGATCCGTGTGATAGACTTAGATAGGTCAGATACCTGAAATTTCTCCTTCACAAAAGTTTTTACGACTCATAGATGAGTCTACAAGTCATAATTGCCCCTCGTGGGAAAATTTAGACACTTGAAAATTTGGGTATTCATCAGACGAGACCTTCTATGAGTCGTAGATCACTTTATGACTCGTAGATAGGTCTCGTAGAACCTTGCCTATTTTTGAATTACTTTCTGGAATTGTACAGACCCATGTTTATGACTATGAGTCGTACCTAGATCTCATAAAATTTTCTACTAAACATTATTGTTCTGAAGCGCTGGTACACGAGAGCACTATACGACTAGCAGTGCTCACTACGACTCGTAAAGGGGCCCTCGTAAATCCTATCTGCAACTTACTCAGGTGAAGTTTTTGCTTTTTGTTCCTTGATTGTTAGGGCTAATGTTGGTTTGTTTATGCTTATTTTTCAGACACTATGGCCCCATAAGGGAATCACTCAAAGATTGAGGCATTCAGGAGAAAGCTAGTAGATAAGCCTACTGAATTAAGCTAGTACATCATTTGGAGGGCATTCTGCCCAAGGAGCGAGGCAAACCCACCCATTTGATATATGAGGAGCAAGGTTATAGATGATGGATTGAGTCGTGTCCCAGGTTTGAAGGATACTATAATACGTTATGGGCTCGAGTGGTCGACAGAGGCACTTGGTAGGTACTCCTCGATTATGGTACGGGAACTCTACGCATATTACATAGCCACGATTTAGCGAGATCCTCCCAAGGAGAAGATACCTATCACTCAACCTAGATTGATAAAGGTACGACTGAGAGGTCGGAAGGTCGACATTTCTGAGAAGACGATCTGTCATGTTCTTTTTGGTCTAGAGTACCGTGCCCCGAGTTTGACAGCGGAGTTTGAATACAGGTTGGGGAAAGCCAAAAATTCACTAATTATGAAGGATTCGATACATAGGACCTCGTTACTGAGATGAGTGGCCGATCACATTGCAGAGCAAGGTCCAGAGCCTGCATGGGCTACCACCCACGTGGAGCCTATTATCAAGGCTTCACTCTCTTTCCCCACCAAGTTTTTGTGGGTGGTTGTTAGATCCCACATCCGGCCTACTCTGCCAGATAATTCTTTGACATCAGAACAAGTGGTATTAGTTGCCAGCATCTTGGCGGGCTACGTCATTGATTGGGCCGGAGTCAGAGCGGAGCAGATTCATGATTCAGCACTCAAGAGGGCCACCTCCATCCCATTTCCAATATTGATCTACAGGTTCTGTCTTGAGACTAGGGTAGAGAGTTTACACCAACTGGACAATTAGTTGAGGCCTAGCATACCTTGGAGCCTAGCCTGATAAAGGCTGATGAGAACCCAGTGACACTCCTATGGGTACAATCACCACCACCATAGATGTTTGTCCTGGAGCCACCACCTAAGGGTTTGGTGACTTCCACCACTATTATTGCTGCTGATATTACTGATGAGAGATCCCAATATCCCGAGGCAGTTGATATTGAAAGGGGTCCTACTATATCTACTCTTGCACCAGAGGCCACCACTTCACAGCCTTCTACACAAGGCACGGTTTATGTGTTCGCTGTTTCTATTCAGGACATGGCGCATGATTATCACGTGCTGAGACCCAGGTATCTCAGCTTATTCAACCACTTAGGCCATGGGTCTAGCAGGCTAGTACGAATTAAGAGGAATGGAGCTGGGCATTCACTATCTTTACTATTTAGGAGATTGTTTCTAAAGTAGACGCCTGTATCGATGCCTTTGAGGATGGGGCTCAGAAGAGGTTAGCCGAGACCCAGCCTTTACATTTATCATCTGTCCATCAGGAGATCGAGAAGCTTAGGGCTGACATGACAGCTTCACTTGCCATGCCTGTGACACTACTAGAGACTACATCTATGGAGCTCCTATTTGATTTATTTGCCTCCACGGAGCCACAGACTTCCCTAGGGAAGATACCTTGTACGGATGCAGAGCTAGATAAGAGTGATGAACGTGAAAAGGTTTTCGAGAATGATAAGGATGAGCTAGGGCTGTCCTTGAGGACATCGAGGCAAAAGGAAAAGATGAGGCTATCTCGTGAGCATGATAGGGAGAGAGGTATTGGCCCCTCCGTACAGAGTGGAGTAGCTGAGAAGACTACCGCACAAGAGGGGGATGGCAAGACTGAGCCACAGACTGGTGCTTAGGCGCGAAGGTATGTTTTTGACCCCTACTTAATCTATTTTTGCTTAATTTGGTGCATTGGGGACAATGCACAATTCTTTCGATGGGGTATGGGTAATTATGGACCTTGGTGAAGTTTGAATTGCTTATGGTCCATACCTACCCTGAATTTTAATCCCAAGGTTTTCTTGCCTGTCTTCTTTTTCCTCGTAGATATTTAATTTCTGCTGAACCGACCCGTTTAGAATGTTTAAATAATATTTGTAGCATAAACTACTAATACTTATGGCATATAGCATGTTTTTATGTTTGGTTCTAAAAATTGGTACCTACCAAAAAAATTTTATTAGTAGTTAAATGGCAACCATGCATGTTTGGGTGTTTGGCAACAGTTGTTCTGATAAGTGAGGGTAATTACGACATGAAGCATGATGTCACTTGTTGATAATGTATGCAATTCCCTGTAAGTGTGAGCTTATTTTGCTAGATTCGTGCATTTTTTGTGCTAATTCATAACCTGCACTATTACTCTAAGTTAGATTATAGATTAAATGGATTAGGAAGGGATCTTCGGCCTTTGTTCTTTAAATAAGCGCACTTTAGCCTGAAAATAACCGACCAAATAAAGTTTTATCCCTTGTTCCAAATATTTGAGCTTTACATGTACCAATTCTTTCAAAAACCCCTAATTAGCCTAACATTGTCTACAAAAAGACCTTGAAATTGGCCCTGGTCTGTCCTTGAGAATTGTGAACCTTGATTATGGCAAAAAGCCTAAGTTTAGGGTTACTACCAAAAGTGGCCCCATTTTGGGGAATAGATATTGTGTACTTCAATATAGGGGAAAAGCATAAGTTGAGGGTGGCCGGCGTAGGGATAAAATCACAAAAATAAGGTGGTGAGTTGGGAATGAGGAGAAAAAAAAGAACACCATGTATCGAGTTTAAGAAAGAGGAAAAAATGCCTTTGATTGAGTGTAAAAATGAGGCAAAAGCTGAAAAATAAGAAGAAAATACCTGAAAAACCTTGAATGTGGAAAAAGAGAGAATAAGGTGAAAATATTAGAATCGATAAGGTGAAAGTGATGAAAAATATAGTTCAAGGATGGCTTTTAGTCACTATTTTTTTAAAATGCCATACCAAAGCCCCCTGCGCCTACGTTACAAGCCTAGAAAGTCCTAAAGTGATCCTAGTCCAGTTGGTTGAAAATCTGATAAGTCATGAGTATAGGGGCGAACCTATTGTATTAGTCATGATGCATGAACATATTTGCGAGAGTGAGTGTGTTTGCACAGTCCCAAGGCTAATTTTGAAATCATCAGTGAGTGTAAAAAATAGGACTTCTTTCTGTAAGGGCACTTGCATTGCATTGTTAGCATTTGACTTGTTTAGTGAAAGTGGGCTATTGATATTCCCTTGCTTGTCATAGTTGTGTTGTCCAATGCACTAGTATGTTTTGGTTTGCTAAATAGCTATTTGATTTTGTTTTGACAAGTTAGTGTGGGTATCTGAGTTTAAATTGTATGTGATGTATACCATTAGGTTGATCTCTGTGTGTTGCTATACTTTCTATATAGATTGAGTCATCGTTTGAGGACAAGCAACAATTTTAAGTTGAGGGTGTTGATGTTCTGTCAAAATACAACACATTTGATGCTTAAAATTAGGATCTTCTGTGTTCTCAAGGCAACATTTATGGTTTTTATATGTTTTTGGTGTTTAGTTTGCAGGAAAGCAAGTTGGCATGATTTTTGGGGCAAATTGCAAATTTTTTGGTTTTTGTTAGTTTACGAGACCCTCGATGAGTCGTAGAGGATTCTAAAAGTTGTAGAGTGGGTTCTGTGAAGATATCTAGTGAAGTTTGATTCTGAAGTTCAGCCATACGAGACTCTGTACGAGTCATAGATCACGCTACCAATCATATAGAGTTGTTTCATGAAGATTTCCAATGAGTTCCAGTGAAGGACCAGTTGATGCAGATGAAGTCTAAGAGAGTACAATACGGGTCGTAAATTAGTTTATGACTTTTAAAGTGGATCCATAGCAATGAAACCTAAGATCTCAAGAGCTGAACAAGAGATTCCAATTACGACTCGTAAGTCAGCTTACGAGTCATAAATGCCTGTTGTAGAAAGTCATCGACCAATTTTCTATTTTTAAGGACTTGTTTGTAAATACTATAAATAGTAATTTTTAGGTTAATTTTGTGGAGGATACAGTAGAGAACATCATTAGAAAGTACTTTTAGGGTTGTGTACTTGGAGACTCAATCTTGGAGGAGAATACACTTGTGCATTTATTGTATCTTCAAATCTTGTGATTCTCAATACATTTTGGATTTGCTTGTTCTTCAAATTCAATTGGGTAAGTGATTAATTGTGTTTTCTCAATTCATGATTTCTTCATCTACCCATAGCTTGAGTAGCTAAATCCATAACTTGGGGTTGTGAGAATTATGAAGATCTAATCAAGTAAACCCAGATATTTACAATTCTTCAAATGGGTATTTACATGTATAAATCCATTGTCTTTGTTTCGCATGTTTTCTAGTGGTTGCCAACATTAGAACTTGCCTAGTGTTACCTTCCCAATCCAGGTGGTAAGTGACAGGAATAGAGATTGATTAACAAGATTTGATGACATGTTCTCGTCTAATAAACCGAACTAGACCAAGGGGAGGTTGACTGGGACTATGGGTAATGGTTAGTATTGCAGATTACGGAAATGGGCCATGTCACATAGTGAAATTCGCCTCTCACCTTTGACCAAAGAGCTTGGTGAACTTAAATTACCGTCCTACATGCTATACTCTAGTCGAAAATTGGATTATCCGGGGATATTGAGTCGGTGAATCATGGGGAACACAATTCCCAAGTTGCTCTCCATGATTGATTCTCTCATTCTTTAGTTAGTTTAGTTTACTTTCTTGTTGAATATTATAAACTCCATCATTGGGGAATTGAGTTATTAATTACTTGAACTGCATATTGGTGAATTCGCTTTGAGTCTCTGTATTCTCTGTGGCATTCGACCCTAACCTTGGTTAGGTTTTATATTTGACAACGACTGCTTTATCCTCCAGAAGAGAGGTGTAACTTAGGCGTGATCACATGTCCAATACCATAGGCTTGCCTCTATACTCATGACTAAGACCTCCTACTACTTCAACTAGTGATCATATGTCTAATACCATAGGCTTGCCCCTATGCTCGTTTTGACTACTTTTTGTAGCCACTCTCAACTTAGTCTTTTTGCCTCAATTGAGGTTCACAATGTTCAAGAAAGGACCAGGGCTAATTTCAGAATTTACAACTTACAAAGCGAGGTTAATTAGGTGCTTACAAAGAATGGGTACATGTCAGGCTCAAACATTAGGATCAAGGGATATTCTGCATATTTGGTTGGTCATTTAGTCTAAGTGGACTTTTTAAGAACAATGGCCTAAGATCCTTTCCTAGTCCAATTAATCTATAGTCTAACTAGAGTAATAGGGCGAGTTTTGAATTAGCACACAACACATGATTTAGCAAATTAAGTTCACACTCACATGGCACTGATTACATTATCAACAAAAGACTCTCAGATCATGATTTTTATCTCAATTTAACCTCACTTATTAGAACAAACATTGTCAACATACCTAAACATGCATGGTTGTTATCTAGACTAACTACTCAAAGGGTATCATTTTTCACACAAAATACAAAAACATGTATATACCACAGGTATCAGTACTATATGCTACATATACTACCTAAACCATCCTAAACATGCCGGTTCAATAGAAATTAAACATCCATGAGAAAAAAGAACACATGCAAGAAAACTCCAGGATAAAAAATTTGAGTAGTTATGGATCCAAGCTACTCAGATTTTACTGATGCCCATAACTACCCACACCGTATCGAAAAAGAGGTACATTGTCCTCAATTCACATAATCAAATTAAAATAAAGTATAGGGGTCAAAAATCATACCTGGACGCCTAAACGCCAGTTTTACCTTGGGTTGCCTCCCAAGCAACACCTGATTTATTATCGCAGCACAACTTGGATAACTTGGTTACTTAGACTTCACCAAGTGCCCTAACTTTATTCTTCAAATCATCTGGGCTCTTCATAGACTGACAAATATTTAAGATAACTTTTTCATCGTTCAATCGAAACCTGAGTTGACTAGCTTCCATATCCACTAGTGCTTGACCACAAGCTAGGAATGGTCTTCCCAAGATGATTGGGATGTCAAAGTCAACTTCACAATCTAGGATTACAAAGTCTGCCGGGAATATGAACTTTCCAGCCTTAACAAGCACATCATAGAGTATCCCTATAGGCTTGTTCACATTGCGATCGACCATCAACAAGCACATACTTATCGGAGTAAGGGCTCCCAATCCTAGCTTTGTGAAGACTGCAAAGGGCATCAAATATATATTGGCACCTAGATCACATAATGCCCTCGCGAACTCCATATCTTCAATAGTACAGGATATGGTAAAAGCGCCAGGATCTTCCTGCTGTTAGAATAAGGACCTCGTACCAATTGCATCGTAATATTGATGCTATTGGGAGAGCTCTTGACTCACAGTGTGCTTCTTCATAACCAGGTCCTTCATGTACTTTGCATAACCTTGCATCTTCTCCAATGACTTGATTAGAGGGATGTTGAAGAAGAGTTATTTCAGTATGGAGAGAAAGTGCTTGAACTTATCTTCCTCCTCCCCTCTTTTTAATTTTTTGAGGGAAGGGATGAGGAGGCCTAGGAATGTGCTTCAACTTCTATGGCACATCAGTAGCTTCACTTACCCCATCCTTGCCATGATTATCTTCGGTATCCGCATCCTTGGCAGCAACTTTCTCCCCTCGAACATCATCTTCATCAACTAGCATGAGAGGATCAATGGTGCTCTTGCCACCAAGATTGGTAACCGCCATGCACTACCCTTCATTATTAGGGTTTTGAATTGTGTTGCTAGGTAGTGTGCCCCTTTGATGCTGATTGAGCTAACTCAACACTTGACCAAACTGTTGCTCAAGTTATTTGATGGCAACAGAATGAGACTCAATTTTTTTATTAACACTGGAGATCTCAGACTTCATTTCCCTCAAAGTCTTATCCTATGTCTCAGCTTTCTTTAACAGGGAGTCAAACATCTCCTTAACTCTTGAGCTACTTACACCTGAGTCATGGTTGTGTGGTGGCATATAAGGACTAGTTCTGTAACCATCTCTGTGGCTCCAATTTGTTTCTCTATCTTGGCCCCTATTCTAATCGTAGTATCCTTTGTGGTTGTCCCTAAAAGTTCCATCTTGATTGAAGTTCCGACCTTGGTTTCCTTGACCTTGGTGCCAATAGTCTTGATTGGACCCCTGGACATTGGTCATGAAACCTCCCATATGATCAACAATAAAATAAGTGTACTCCTCATAGTAGGGATCAATATACATGGGTGCACATGGAGGCTGATGAACAACTGCATTAACTCACTCCTGATTCTGTTTCATCATCACCTTTGTGCCGATACGGATTCGGGCAAGCTCTTACATAATCTCTTCATTAATCTTAGCTTGCATTGAACCTATACTCATAGCGCACGAACTTTGGATAGATGGTTTATCTCTTTGCCCTCATGGACGATTGGTCGTGACCACTCTCTCCATCCATTCTATAATTTTTGTGAATAGTTGATCTAAGAACATGACCCCCATAATGGTATCAGCACAAGCTTGGTTGTTCTCTTCAAGGGCACGGTAGAAGATCTCCACCAAGGCATCATCAATAATTTGGCGGTCTGGGACACTTCTCAAGCACTTAGTGAACCGCTCCCATGTAGTACTGATAGAGTCACCAGGAAGTTACTCAAAGTTGTTAATCTAATCTTTCAACATGAGCTTCTTTGACCTTGGGAAGTACCTCTCCAAAATGTTCATCTGCAATTCAGCCCAACTGATGATCGTACCCTAAGGAAGCTTAGATAGTCATAGTGCTACATGCCTGTAAGACACAATGGGAAGGCACGATGTCCCACAACATCCATAGATAGCTTATATGTTCCTATCACACTCTTGAAGACAAATGCAACATTGTGTAGATGGCTATGAGGATCCTCTGATGGTAAGCTCACAAACAGCCCATGGTTCTACAGTATTTGGAGCAACCCACTCAAAACCATGAACTTTGTGTCAGACAGTAAAGGTGGCAACACAATAGCTCTAGTCACCTCCATAGCTACAAGATTCAGCCTATATTGGTTCCCCTATAAGCATTGAAATTAAAATCCTGTGGCTATGGAGCAGTGTCCTCAAAATGAGGTGGGTTCTGATGATCAACGTTCTCATTCTCATTCCTGTTCAGAGTTGCATTGTTGGAAATATCTTGGCCTATTTTTCTTAGCATTTTCTAGATATCTGGGTCAAATAGATTCAATGGTCTGCGTCGACTTCATGTGTTAGGCATATAGTACACTTATACTTTGTAAAAGAACAAGAACGACACAAAACATCACATGTGGGAAATAAGGGTTAATACCTAAATCACTTTGAATTAACCAAGTCTAGTTGTATTCCCCGGCAACAGCACCAATATCTTGATGTCGCCTAAGTTACACATCACTTTTGATGATAAAGTGTTCATTATCAAGAAATAGAACCTAATCAAGGTTAGCATCGAAGCCACAAAAAATGCATAGACTTAGGAGAATTCGATTAATGCAATTTGAGGGATTAACCTACTTATCTCCCGAAAATGGAGGGGGGTTTGCAATAATAAGTAGAAAAGTATAACCTAACTAACATAGGAGTTTAACTAATATGGAGAGGAACTAAGGTTTTGTGTTTCCCATGATTCCCTAACTTAGTATCACAGACTAACCTAATTGTTTTCTAGTGTATAGCAAGCAGGACAGTAAGTTAAGTTTACTAAACCCTTTGATCAAGGCAAGAGGCAAACACTAAGTGACTTGATGGTGTGCATTACTAACCCTTACCTATTAGTCCTAGTACAACCTCCCCTTGGCCCAGTTCGGTTGATTGATGAGAACACATCAATTAAATCCTATTAATTAATCTATTTTCCTATTCATTATTGTCTTGGTCCTGTTAGTAACACTAGGTAGGTTCTAATATTGTCCACCATTAGAAAACATACAAAATGAAAAGTTAATCAATACATGCATGTACACTTTCGAAGAATTGTGAATTCTCTGATTCTAACTTGTTAGTTCTTCATGGTTCCCACAATCCTTGTTGTGGATTTAGCTACTTGTAATTTGTGTAGATGTAAGACTTATGAATTGGAATAACATAATAGAGCACTTACACAATTGAATTAACATCAAGCCAATCCAAGCTTCAAAGAGAATCACAAGATTATAAGCTCAAATCAATGTACAAGTTTTTTTCGAAACTCTCCAATGTTTTCTCTACTCAATCTCACTATTTTTTCCCCTCAAACTATTCAACTCTCCAGAAACTTAATGAAAAATAACCCCAAAAACCTATTTATAATATTTAAAATACAAGCCCCAAACAAAATAAGATAGCTAGGTCAACACGCCTTACGATTAGCTTTACGGGCCGTATTGCATTCCACGGCACGTAATTAAGGTCTCATAGGTTGTTGCTGAAAAACTAAACTTGTGATCTACGACTCCCCTCTTCTGCTCAAGTGTTCTATGGCCCATAAGGGGGTTTCGTCTGATGAATATTCAGAAATTCCCTCTTCTCTGATCCTCAAGGTACGAAACATGATCTATGACTCGTAAAGTAATCCATCACCTGTCTGCATGTTCATAGAACAAACTTCAGAAAATCATCCCCTCATTGGAATTATCCACAAAACCTACTTCATGGCCCGTAGAAAAAACTACAGCCCTTAAAGGGTCGCGTATATCACCAAAATCAGAAACTTCTATATTTTCTTCCCAAAATCAAGGCCAACCCTAGAATCCTGCAAATAAACCACAAAAACACATAAAATCAACTAATATCACATTGAGAACACAAAAACTTCCATGTTTTAAGCATCAAAAGCGTTTCATTTTCACAACACATCAGCTTGTATGCTTTTTAACAGCCGCTAATGTTGGAACTCACCTAGTGTTACTGACTGGATCAAGGCAGTAATGAATAGGAAAAGAGATTAATTAACAGGATTTGATTGATGTTTCTCATCTAATCAACCAAATTAGGCCAAGGGGAGGTTGTGATGCAAAAATAGGTAAGGGTTAGTAATGTCACACTGTGGGGATCAAATTACACAATAAAATTTAACTTTCACCTAGATTAAAGGGTTTGTTAAACTTAACTTACCATTCTGCATGCTTCACACTAAAAAAGGATTCGATTATCTTGTAATACCAAGTTAGGGAATCACAGGAAACACAATACCTAGTTACTCTTCATACTAATTTCGCACTTGTTTTAGTTTAGAATTGCTTGTCATAGTTGTGACAAACCTCCCACCCACCCCCCCGGGGAGATAAGTAGGTTAATCCACCCCTTGGAGAGATAAGTCAACCATATTTCGAGATCAACCGTAACATCGGGTAGGTTATATATCTTGAAAATGACTGCTTGAGCCTTTAAAAAGTAGGTGTAGCTTAGGCGACATCAAGATTCTTATACCATTACTGAGTAATACGGCTAGACTTGTTTAATTTGATTAGTTCGGGAATCAATCCTTATTTCCCTTATTGTATATTTTTTGTTGTTTTTGTTCTGTTTCAGTGTGCAGGTGTAGTGTATGTGCAACACGCGAAATCGAGGCACTCTCTTGACTCCATTTGACCCACAGATCAAGAGAAGATTGAGAAGGATAGCCTAAGGTAATACAAGCAACGCGGGTAATGCAACTTTAAATCATAACCAAAATGAGAATTAGAATGATAAGGACTTACCGCCTCTTGAGGACATTGATCTACAACCATAGGATTTCAATGCTGAAGCTTATTAGTGGAAGCAATATCGGGTGAATCCTATGGCTATGGATATGACCGGAGCTATTGTGTTACAGTTACTACCGGATGACACAAAGTTTGTGGTTTGTTCACGGTCCTACTATCAGAGGATCCACATGGTCATCTACACAATGTTGTATTTGTCTATAAGAGTGGAATGGGAACATAGAATCTGTTTATGGATGTTATTGGGCTTCGCATATTCCCATTATCTCTAATAGGAAATGCAGCACTATGGTGATTTGAGCTCTCACAGAGTTCAATCACCAATTAGGCTGAGTTACAGGAGGCCTCTTTGGAGAGGTTCTTTCCGAGATCGAAGAAGCTCAAGTTAAAAGATCAGATCAACAACTCTGAGCAACTTCCGAGTGACTCGATCAGTACTATATGGGAGCGGTTCAAAAAGTGTCTAAGAAGTGTCCCTGACTAAAAAATAGTTGTTGATGCCTTAGTAGAGAACTACCAGGCCCTAGACAAGAACAGCCAAACATGTGCTGATACCATCATGGGTGGCATGTTTTTAGATCAATCATTTGTTAAGGTTGCTGAGAAGCTAGAAAAAATGGTCAAAATGAATCGTGCATGGGGGCCACCAAAAGATTGGTCCTTTACCAAGAGCTCATATGTTGTTAATATTAGTTCGGAGAAACCCAAAATAAATAAGAAGATGATGTAAGAGCTTGCCCAGATTAGTAATAACATGGAGGTGTTAATGAAGCAGAACCTAGAATGAGTTAATGTAGTTTTTCATCAGCCTTCGCGAGCACCCATGTACAGGGAGCCTTACTTTGAGGAGGACACTTGCTTCATTGCTGAGTAGACAGGAGGTTTCCGGACTAATGCCCAAGAGTCTAATCAGGACTATTGACACCAAGGTCGAAAATATGACAGATATGGTGCCTTTAGAGACAATTGTCGAGGCTACTACAATAGCAATATGGGCTAGGATAGAGATGCTGATTGGAGCTATAGAGATGGATACAGAAATGTTGCTTATATGCCACCACATAATCGTGATACAGGTACAAGTAGTTCCATTGTTGAGGAGAAGTTTGATCATCTTTTGAAGAAGGCTGACACATAAGATGAGACCATGAGAGTGATGAAGTTTGACATCTCAAGTATTAATCAAAAGATCAAGTGTCATTCTATTGCTATCAAATAGCTGGAGCAACAGTTTAGTCAAGTGTCAACTCAACTCTACCAGTGACAGAGAGCTACATTTCCTAGAAACATAGTTTAAAATCCAAAGAATAATGGACAATGTATGGCAATGACTACTCATGGTGGTAAGAGTACCATTGATCCTCCTATGTCGGTCGATGATGATAATGTTCGAGAGGAAATAGTTGAGGTCAAAGATGTTGACACTGGAGATGATCATACCAAGGATGAGGTGAGTGATACTGCAGAAGTGCCACAAAAGCTCAAGCCCATTCCCAGACCTCCTTCT
>JAPFFP010070862.1:0-24307 GCA_026153255.1 Solanum medicagineum
ATAGTTGGAAATCCGATTTAGTGTTTGTCTGGGTGCCCAATCGGCACTAATCACGGTCCCTGGGTTGGGTCGTGACATTTGTATTGACCGACCGCACAAGAAGGTTTCACCACATCTCGCTCCCGTTTCCCCCCATACTCTATTTGTTTTGGCCACTTGCTCTATTCTTGCGGCTATCAATGCAAAAGGTTGGTCTAGAAACATGCCTCCCAAGATTGTATCGGCGCAAGCTTGACTATTCTCATCAAGTGCCCGATAGAAATCTCAACCAAGGCATCATCAACAATCTTGTGATCGGGAATCATCCTCAAGCATTTGGTAAACCACTCCCATGTTATGCTAATAGAATCACCTGGCAATTGCTCAAAGTTGTTGATTTGGTTCTTGAGCTTCAACTTCTTAGATCTTGGGAAGTATCTTTCAAGAAATGCCCTCTGAAGTTCAGCCCAACTTGTGATAGTTCCCGGAGGAAGCTCAGACAACCATATAGCTACATTGCCAGTCAATGACAGGGAAAACCTCTTAACCCAACAGCATCAAGAGAAAGGTTTTGTGTCCCCATGACACTTTTACACACAAACACCACATTATGAAGATGAAAGGTGGGGATCCTCCGATGGTATCCCTATGAATATACCTCAGTTTTTTAGCGTTTGAAGCAATCCACTCGATATTGATTCCATCAGTAAGCATTTTCATTGAAGTCCCTGAGTTGTGGCCTGTTACCCCTTTGTAGTGGATTCTCTTCTCTATCCACTCCTCAACCTCAATGTCCTCATTCACTAGAGCCATCCTTCTTAGTAGTCGATAGATCTCCAAATTTAGTGGAGCTAAGGGATTGCCTTGGCTCCTTGTGTTAGTCATACAACATAGTACGCCCTGCAAAAGAAATCAAACTATAAAAACAAAAACAAAAGTAAAGTACAAGAGACTCTAGGAATTAACACTAGAACTAACTAATAGTGAAATCAAATTAAAACCTAGTCATATTCCTCAGCAACGGCGCCATAATTTTTTATTATGGTCACGCTCCAATAAGAAAGAGGTCACTATCAGTAATTAACCTAATCAAGGTTAGGGTCGAATCCACAGGGAATATAGGGCTTTCACTACAAGACTTCACTGCTTATCATTTCTAGTATTTATGACTACAATCTCTAAAGGGGGGGGGGGGGCGGGGGGGTTATGGTTCAAAAACAAAATAAAATAAACACTAATTAAAAAATGAGAAAACACTCAATTTTGGGGACAACTTTGGAATTGTGTTCCCCATAGTTCGTTGACTCGATTAACCTAGATAACATAACTACAATTAGTAATTTTCATGCAGCATGAAAACTTAGGTTCTTCCAGCCCTCTTGTGAAGGTGAAGGTCAAAGTTCACCATGGCGCTTGGTGGGCTACCATGGCGTGCCAACTAACCGTTACCTATTATCCTAGTCAACCTCCCCTTGGTCAGGCTTGGTCGATTAGACGGAACACATCAACCGAATCATGTCATCTACTTCCCTTTTTCCTATTAATCACTACCTTAATCAAATCGTGATAGTAGGTGAGGTTTGGTGTTAGCGACCACCAAACAACATTAATAATGAATGGAAATAGACAATACATGTAAAAACCCAATTATAGAAATGCAAACAACCTAGGTCATCGCAAGCAACTACCCGTAGTTCCCACAACCCCAAGTTATGGGTGCTTTGCTACTCATGGCTAAGCCAAGACACACAAACATGCAAATAAATGATATATTTGAGAATTTTACCAATAACAATGAAAGTTGAAGACACCCAAGTTGCAAACCCACAAGCTTGATTGATCAACAATGTGTACAAAGCAAGATTTGCAATCCCCAAAATGGGTTTTCCAAGAGAGAACAATAAACTACCCTAAATACCTAAGAAACTCTTCAAAATGTAATTGTGAAATGTCTATTGGTCAAACTCGTTTTGAAAAACCTAACTTAAGCTATATATAGTATTTACAAAATAGTCCTAGAATTTACACAGAAAAGACAGTTGGCAGCTGATAGATCTCGCAATTACGAGTCGTAGGATGACCTATGAATCGTAGTTGGGGTCTAGTATTAGGTTCTTGGTATCTTGGACTGAACTGGTATGACCTATAGGTACGATTCATTGCTTGGGCTATGACTCGTATGTTTGTCTCGTAGGCTTGGTCTTCAGTTTTCGGTCCAACATTTTGGCTCTCTGACTCTTGCTACGAGTCCACCTATACGAGTCGTAGTGTGTCTTATGACTCGTAGGCTGGGCTCATAGGGGTGACCTTCACTTGGCAGATTTCTGATTTTTGGTCTCTGATTCTTGCTACGACACAACCTACGACTCGTAGAGTAAGCTACGACTCGTAGGTGGGCTCGTATGGCCTCTGCTTCAGCAAAATCTGTAATTTTTCTTCAAAATCATGCCAACCTAACTTTTCTGCACTCACAAAATCCCTTGTTTCAGGCACCAAACGTGTTGTATTTTGACAGCACATCCAATAGATCCTTGGAATTAATGTCTCCATCTTGTGTGCATAGGATCTCCTTTCTTATGAGGACAAGTGGTGATGTTTTTGGGCAGTCATTAGCAATGACATTGGCAATTGAGAGCATAACCTTGTTTGGAGAACTCTTTAGTCACCACTTAAGACTTCAATATCGTGTAAGTGGTTTGTCTAAACCTTGAAGATCGACGACAAATGGGTGACTGTATGAGCTGCTCCCTATGGCCCTATTTGCAAGCAATGAGTGTTGGAATGATTGGTATTAGATTTGCGTGAGGTTTAGCAAAAATTTAAGTTGGGGTATTGATGAGTCCATATTTTTGGACTCATTTGGAGCTTAAAAATGAAAAAATATTATCCTCAATGTGAAATTATGCTTCATATAATCATTAACCTTTGTGTTTTATGTTAGGAATGAGGATAAAAGTGCATAGGTAGGCAATACTAAACATCACAAGGCAAAGGAGCAAATATGTTAGAAAGGCGATCAAAAGCGACGTCGCTGAAGCATTTATCAGATCACCAAAGTGCAAGCGAGACCACCCAATATTGTAGTGTTCAAACCTCCAAGTTTGTGTCAAAAATGTAATGCTGGTAGAGGTTTGGCAGATCACCGAACATGATCGGTGATGAACAATGGTGTCGCCGAAATTTGCATAAACAAGATCCTTCAGTTGATGCATTAAAAGGTGGTCAAGTGCATATACAGTATCATCAAAGTGCTCGGAAATAGCTAAACATAACCGTCAAATGGTGAAATTGTGCACAAACTCTAAACAAATTGCACAAACTGTAAAAGGAATTTGAAAAGGACATTGTACATACACGAAATTCATATTTGATCTTAACATATTGAGAGAGAAGAGAGAGTACAAAGAATCTTCTGGGAGGCCAAGTACAAGGTTTTGTTTTTGAAAAACCTCCAAAAGATGTGCTTCGAAAATGCCCATAATCATAATTTTCATATATCTGAAAATCTATGCGTGATATCAAAAATTTGAATTCATATTCTCGATCGGGGGCAAAATTGATTTGGAGATAGGTATAACCCATATTTTAGAGCACCCGTAGTGAAAAATAAACTTCACAAATTTTTTAATTCCAGTGTGCATCCATGACCAGGCATCGACGCGGACTGGGTGCGAATCAGTGTTATTCTGTCCTTTGCGATGGGTCCGCATCATGCACTAGATGCGGACAAATGTTGATTTTTCCTTAATTCCTGTGTTAGCCAAGGGCATTGAGGTCATAGCCACATGACCACTTATGCATGAAAACGTCCATAGTTAATCATTTTTCAACTCTATATCACTCAAAATCCTCACAAAAACCTCTCCAAGACTTAACCAAATATCTCACTCCAATTTCAAGGATTTCAAACTTAAATTTGGAACCTAAGGATTCTCTTCAAGCTCTAAGTTCTCTTCAAGCTTAGATCAAGAAAATCCAAGTTTGAGGTATGTGGATTTCATCCATTGGGTTCTTTCACCCATGGAGCCCAATATTGTTGTTTATGAAAAATTGCATGTTTTCAAGTTGTATTACCTATGGGCATCTCTTATTATATATTATGAGCATGAATTATGTTGGGGTTTTATGAAATATTGATTTATTATGCATGACTATCTATTTCAAGCTTATACCATGATTTGATTATATCTATTGAGACTATGCATGTTTTGAGCTATGAAACTACGATCTATTATGAGATTTGATGATGGATTTCAAGGTACCCTACATAGGGGTTTTACAACATGTTAGTGGGTTGATTTGCATTAAGTTTTCTCGTCTTATTTCATTGTCGAATTACATGATTTTGAACTAGTATCATGAACCCACTAAGTGTTTGATAAAATGTCAAGTCAAGGATTCTCAAGTTATTGATGATCTATTTCATAATTTACAAGTGAAGTGACTATATGATGATTAAGGGCTTTCAAGTATGTATTGAATTCATGAAAAGTATCTATGATGCTGCAAGTGTCAAGTTTATCCCTATTTCCTAGATTTTTACCTCTTGTGAGCCATTCATATTAAAGCATGTATGATTATGATCTACTCTCAAATTTCAAGTTAGGCTAACCATTAGAGGTCAAGCATGTTTATGAGCTACTCAAGTCATATTCTTATAAGCTATTCGTGTTATGATTAAAGTACAATTATTTCAAGTGTTCCGTAGGATTAGACTTAGCACCAATGGATTGGATGTCAACGTGGACTATCTTCAAGGGTCCATACTCCTTCCTCAAACTGTGTGCCAACATAGGATTATATTTTACCCTTGCTATACTAGTAGATCCATTTAGTGCACCTTATCATGAAATCCACCCCGAAATGGGCCGGGTTCCCGTAAGGGGGTTACTGCTCCGAAATGGGACGGGCTCCCCGTAAGGTGAAGTATGGCTTACCTTGGCAAGTAGACCACCTCTTTACTGGTGAGGAGTAATCATTAGGATTCCAAGTTGTAGCTCACTGGTCTTACTTTTGTCGGTTAGGGTCTCTTCCCACATATATATTATGTTCTATGCAAGTTGAATGATTTACAAGCATGTTTTCCATCAAGCATTGATCATGCATGCCGTTTTGAGATTTCAATTATCTATTGATCATTATTAGGAATTTTGACTATATTGGCTTATGTCTTGTTGTATTGCACCCTACATACTTAGTACACTCAAACTACCAATGCATACTCTATACCTATATGCTAGTACCGTGTAGAGACCGGAGCACCATATCATCCTCCATGTGGCTAGTAAGATCCTTTAAGGCAAGCTTTGGTGAGTCCTCAAGTATGAGGACACTACCTTTATTACTCTTGCTATTTTGAGACTTCTTCATGTTGAACATTTGTTACTATGAGGGTGAGCCCGGAAAGTGTCTTGGCTCCCACTCCATTCCATGTTAGAGGTGTTGTTGGATATTATGATGTACTTTTGCTATGAGCTTGACTCTTTATGTTTTATGATTATCAAAGACTTACCTTAAACCCACTTCCCTTTTTATTATATCTTTTGTTGTTGTTTACCTTGTTTCCGCCACCAAAAATGTGCGATTGATATGCTAAGAGGCTTGTTTGGGTCCCTTTGGGTTCCCATTCGTCGTGTCATGTCTAGGCCCTAAGCTTGGGTCATGAAAAACTTGGTATCAGAGCACTAGGTTTTCAATAGCCCTCGGAATTCAACACACCATGTTGATGAGAGTCTACTCATGGTTGTGAAGTGCGCCACAACTATGAATGGGAGGCTATGAGGCATTTTAGGAAATGTTTCACTTCTTCATGGTCAATATCGTGATTTAGATGTAAGTGTAAGGGGTTTTCCACTAACGAATGTTCTTTCTCTTCTAGATCATGGTGATCCTAAGAGGGAGACTAAGGAGAGCCCGTACATCCAAGGAACAACCGGCCCCTCCCGCTCCTCAAGCTCCTTGAGGAGGAGGGGTAGCCCAAGATGAGTTACGAGATGCTATTACAATGTTGGCTCATGCTATGAACAACCAAATCAACCAAGGGGACCAAGCCCCTCATGCTCCCACTCCGGCTTTTAGATTTCACTAGAATGAACCCACCAGAGTTCTATGGATCCAAGACGGATGAGGATCCCTAAGAATTCATAGATGAGGTATACAAGGTGCTATCTATCATGAGGGTCAATTCAGAGGGAAAGGTGGAGTTGGCAGCCTACCAACTCAAAGGAGTGGATCAAATTTGGTTTACACAATAGATGTTAGAGAAGGGGAATGATGATGCTATCCCTTGGGAAGAGTTCAAAGCCGCATTCCTCAACCGGTTCTTTCCTATCGAGCTAAGGGAGGCTAAGGTGATGGAGTTTATGAACCTTAAGTAAGGTTCCAAGATTGTGACGGAGTATGCCCTCAAGTTCAACCAACTCTCTAAGTATGCTCCACAATTGGTTCCCAAGCCCAGATCAAGGATGAACAAATTTGTATCGGAAGTATCTGACTTGGTAAATGAGGAGTGCCATACAGCCATGCTAGAAGGTGATATGGATTTTTCCCGCCTCATGATATATGTCGAGCAACTATAGGGGAAAAGCTTAGAAAAAAAGAAGTGGTGCGTCTAAGAGGGATCGTTTTGAAGGTGGTTTCCAAGGATCTAAGGGTGGCAGTTTCCACAAGGCCACAAGTTCCAAGGCTAAGGGACATCCAATGCTCCTACCAAGAGGTTTACCAATGATAATGTGACAAACCCAAGGTTCCAAGGTGGTAATGGAGGAATGGTAAAACCTAGATGGCCAAGGTGTGAAAAGAATCATCGTGGTCCACGTTTGAGGAATTCTAATGCTTGCTTTGGTTGTGGTGAGATGGGTCACAAGGTTATTAATTTTCCTCATGCTTGAAACAAAGGTAGAGATAATCGTCCACAAGTATAAGGTGCAACTGTGGGTCAAAAGGGAAGAGGAGGCCAACAAGTGGGTGCACAAAGGCAAAATAGATTTTATACTCTTCAAGGGAAACAAGGGGTTAAAGGTTTTTTATTTTAATGTGTATGCATTGATAGACCCGGGTGCCACTCTTTCTTTTATTACTCCTTTTGTTTCCAAAAAGCTTCATGTTAGTCCTGAATTGTTGTGTGGACCTTATGAAGTGTCTATCTCTGTTAGTGAGTCCATTGTTACAAAGAGATTCCATAGAAATTGTCCCGTGTTCATATTGCATAAAGTCTTTCCTTGTGATTTTGTTGAATTAGATATGGTGGATTTTGATGTCATTCTTGGGATGGATTGGTTGCATCCATTTTATGCATCTATTGGTTATAGAACCCGTAGGGTTAAATTTCAATTCCCTAATGAGCCCGTCGTTGCATGGGAGAGTCATGATATGGTGGTCAAGGGTAGATTCATTTCTTGTCTTAATGCCCAAAAGTTGATTTCTAAGGGTTGTCTTTATCATCTTGTGTCAGGTTAGGGATGTTGAGTCTAAAGTCCTTCCTATTGAGTCGGTGCCAGTGGTTAATGAGTTTCTTGGTGTCTTTCCCCATGAGCTTCCTGGTGATCCTCCCGAAAGGGAAATAGATTTTGGTATAAACCTTCTTCCTGATACACAACCCATTTCCAATTCCCCTTACCATATGGCCCCGGCGGAGTTGAAGGAGCGATTGAGTGATTTGTTGGAAAAGGGTTTCATAAATCCTAGTAAGTCACCTTGTGGTGCACCGGTGTTGTTTGTGAAGAAAATGGTTGGTTCTCTTAGAATGTGCATTGATTACCGACAACTTAATAGAGTCACCATAAGAACAAGTACCCTTTACCAAGGAATGATGACATTTTTGATCAACTTCAATGGGCTTGTCACTTTTCTAAGATTGATCTTCAGTCCGTGTATCACCAAGTGAAAGTGAGGGAGTGTGATATTCCCAAGATGGCTTTCAGGACTAGGTATGGGCACTTTGAGTTTGTGGTTATGTCGTTTGGGTTGACTAATGCACCGGCTATATTTATGGATCTCATAAATAGGGTTTTTAAACCCTACCTTGACTTGTTTGTGGTGGTTTATATTGATGTTATCTTGATTTATTCCCATAGTGAGGAGGAGCATGTGAATCACTTAAGGGTGGTGTTGCAAATCTTGAGGGAGGAGACGTTGTATGCTAAATATGAAAAATGTGGGTTTTGATTGAAAGAGGTTGCTTTTCTAGGGCATGTGGTGCCGGGTGATTGCATTAAGGTGGATCCTAAGAAGACGGAGGTGATTAGAAATTGGCCTAGACCTTTTGAAATGCCCCAAAAAAAGTGCCCGATAATGTATGTCTGTCCATAATCGTAATTTCCATATATCTCAAAATTTGTGCATGATATGAAAACCCGGCTTCATAGTCGTGATCATGGGGCAAATTGAGTGGGAAATGGGTTTAACCCCGATTTTAGAGCAACCGTATCAAAATTTTATTTTCCCAAAAGTTCCTTATCCAGTGTCGATCCGCGCCCCTGGCGTGACGCGCTAGGGCATAGATACATGTATTTTGTTGCCAGTTTACTATTTTGGTCCAAGGCTTTGAGGCCTTGGGCCTGAGCCTTCTCATGCGTAAAAACACCTATACTTCATCATATTTCAACTTCATATCATACAAGACATTCCCCAAAACCCTTTTAACACTTAGAAAAATATTTCACCCAAAATTCAAGTGTCCCAATCTCATTCTGAATTTAAGAATTCCATTCAAGCTTCAAGTTTTCAATCAAATCTTAATCAAGAAAATCTCCAAAGTCATGGTATGTGGTTTTCAACCATTGGGTTCTTTCACCCATGGTGCTCAACCTTCTTTTTTACATAAATCGCATGTTTCTAAGTTGATTTACTTAAAATCATGGGTCTTACTTATTATGAATTTTGTTATAAACTATGTTGGGGTTTCATAAAAGTGTGACTATTTAAGCATGCTTTGAGCTATGAATCTGTGACCCATTATGTGATTTAATGAGGGGTTTTGATATATCTTGCATGGGGTTATTACCAAGTGTTGGTGGGTGGTTTTACATTGGTTTTATTCACATGATTTCACCCTTGAATTGCATGATTTTGTACTAGCATTACACACCCGCCAAGTGTTTGAAAAAATGTCCGATTATGATTTCTTGAGCTATTGAAGGTCTTATAGCTTATGAGTTAAGTGACTTTATAATGATGAAAGGGATGTATGTATGTGACGATTTCATGAAATTATTTATAGTGTTGTAAATTGACCACACCTAGTTGAGGAGGTGTTATGACTCAACCACCATGATGGGGGGTGGTATGCCCATCTACCAATTGGGGGGGGGGGTATATTCACTCAATTACTTTGATGGGGGTGTTCATGCTCATCTACCAATTAGGGGGTATATTCCCTAATCACTCTGATAGGGGGTAGTTATGCTCATCTACCAATTGAGGGGTAAATTTCTCAATCACTTCCCAAGGGGTAGTCATACCTTGAATTCCCCAAGTACTAGTTTGCTTGGTCTATAATGATGGTCTTTTCCTACACATGTAATAGGTTCTATGCTTATGTTTCACTTCAAGCATCATTCACGCATGCCATATTGTTGCTATAGTCATTCATTGCCTATATTTGTGCATTTTGCTTATGTTGCCAATCTCTTGTTGCATTAAACCTACATACTTAGTACATTCAAACATACTAACGCATACTTTATGCCTACATGATGTTCTTGAGTAAGAATCAGAGCTCCACTTGATCATCTTCCTCCTCCACGTGGCTAGTACTATCTCTGAAGCAAGTTTGGTGATTCCTCAACTCTGAGGATGATATCTTTGATCTTATGTTATGCAAAGAATCTCTTTCTCTAATTGTATGCTTTTGACTATGAGGGTGAGCCCAGAAAGTTGTCTTGGCCCCCGTTCAATTCTAAGTTTAGAGGTGTTGTTGGACAAGTTATGTAATGATGCTTTGAGCTTGACTCTCTTCACTCTTGTGTGTTTTTAAGCTATGAAAGACTCCCTTAGCCCTTTTACCCTTATTTTATGTTCTCTTGTTGTTATTTAATTGCTTCCGCGACTAAGGATGTGTAATGATATGCTAAGAGGCTTGTTTGGGGTTCATTTGAGTTCCCCATTTGCCGTGTCACATCTCGGCCCTAGGTTTAGGTCTTTACAAAGATGGTATTAGAACACTAGGTTGTTAATGGTCCTCGACATCCAATACATCGCGTCGATTAAAGTCTTATTCATGGTTTTGAAGTGCACCACAACTATGAGTATGAGGCTGTGAGACGTTGTAGGATGTTTTTATTCTTCTTGATCTATGTCGTGCTATAGAGTTAAGGTAAGGCTTTTCCCTAATGAATGTTCTTTGCTATGCTAGATCATACCTATCCCAAGAGGAAGAAGAGCTCGTACACCCGAAGAACACCTGACTCATGAAGAGTTCCGGGATGCTATTGGCATGTTACCACAAGTTATGACTAATCAAATCAACCAAGGGGCCCAGCCCCTCATGCTCCTACTCTGGCATCTAAGGTAAGAGACTTCATGAGGATGAACACACCGGAGTTCTATGGGTCTAAAGTGGATGAGCACCCTCAAGAATTTATTGATGAGGTGTACAAAGTGTTGTCCATTATGGGTGTTAAATCGGAGGAGAAGGTGGAGTTGGCGGCTTACCAACTCAAGGGGGTGGCCCAAATATGGTTTACTTAATGGAAGGAGGAGAAGGGGAACAACAATGTGATCCTTTGGAATGAGTTTAAGGTGGCATTTCTCAACCAGTTCTTCCCTCTTGAGCTTAGGGAGGCCAAAATGATGGAGTTCATGAATTTAAATCAAGGATCTATGAGTGTGACGGACTATTCCCTCAAGTTCAACCAACTCTCCAAATATGCTCCACAATTAGTTGCCTACTCGAGGTCTAGAATGAACAAATTTGTGATGGGGGTATCCGATTTGATTAATGAGGAGTGTCGTGCCGCTATGTTGATAAGTGACATGGATCTGTCCCGTCTAATGACATATGCCAAACAAATGGAGGGAAAAGCTTAGAAAAAGGAGGAGTGGTAAGACAAAAGGGGCCATTTTGAGGGTAGGTTCCAAAGTCCCAAGGGTGCCCGATTTCTTCAAGGCCAAGGGTCTTCTAATGCTCCTATAGGAGTTTTGCCAATGACAACCCAAGGGTCCAAGGTGATGGTGGTGTGGTGCCTAGTGCTATGTGTCCAAAGTGTGGTAAGGGTCATAGTGGCCCATATTTGAAGGACACTAATGCTTGTTTTGATTGTGGTGAAGTGGGAACTAAAGAGATGGATTAATCTCGTAATCTGAAGAAGGGTAGGGATGTTCATCCACAAGGTGCAAATGCGATCCTTAAGGGAAAAACTGGCTAACAAGGTGGTTCCACAAGGCACAATAGGTTCTATGCTCTTCAAGGGAGACAAAGGGCAGATGAGGTGCCCGATGTCATCGCCAGTATGTTAAAAGTCTTTGATTTTGATATGTATGCACTAATAAATCTGGGTGCTACTCTTTCTTTTGCTACTCCTTTTGTTGCCAAAAAGTTTCTTGTTGAAGTGTCTACTATCGTTGGTGCTTCTATTGTTGCTAGAAGAGTCTATAAAAATTGTCCCATTTGCATTCTGCATAAAATATTGACTTGTGATTTTGTTAAAGTTGGATATGGTGGATTTTTCTATCATTTTTGGGATGGAATGGTTGCATGCATACTATGCTTCTATTGATTGTAGGACCCATAGGGTCAAATTCTAATTCGCAAATGAAACCGTTCTTGAGTGGAAGAATCATGATGTTGTGGTCAAGGATAGATTCATTTCTGGCATTAAAGCCCAAAAATTGATTTCTAAGGGGTGTCTCTATCATCTTGTGAGGGTTAGGGATATTGAGTCCAAGGTCCTTCCTATAGAGTCAGTTCCAATGGTTAATGAGTTTCTTGATTTCTTCCCTAACGACTTCTCCGTGTTCCTCCCTAAAGGGAAATAGACTTTGGTATAGACCTCCTCCTTGATACTCAACTCATTTCTATTCCCCCTTATCGTATGGCCTCGGCGGAGTTGAAGGAGCTAAAAGAGCAATTGAGGGATTTGTCGGATAAGGGTTTTGTTAGGCCTAGCAAATCACCTTGGGGTGCACCGATGTTGTTTGTGAAGAAGAAGGATGGGTCTCTTAGAATATGTATTGACTACTGACAACTTAATAGGGTCACTATCAATAATAGGTATCCTCTTCCAAGGATTGATGATATATTTGACCAACTTCAAGGGGCTAGTCACTTCTCTAAGATTGATCTTTGGTCCGGGTTTCATCAAGTGAAAGTGAGAGAGTATGACATTCCCAAGACAGCCTTCAGAACTAGGTATGGGCATTATGAGATTGTGGTGATGTCTTTTGGGTTGACCAATGCACCAACTATCTTCATGGATCTTATAAATAGGGTCTTTAAACCCTACTTTTAATTTATTTGTGGTGGTCTTCATTGATGATATTTTGATCTATTCCCATAGTCAGGACGAACATGTGAGTCATTTGAAGGTGGGTCTACAAAAATTGAGGGAATAGAAGTTATATGCTAAGTATGAGAAATGTGAGTTTTTGTTGAAAGAGGTTGCCTTTCTAGGACATGTGGTGTCGTGTGATGGTATTAAGGCGGATCCAAAAAGACAGAAATGATTAGAAATTGGCCTAGACCTTTGACTCCATCGGATGTTTGGAGCTTAAAGGGCTTAGCGGTTATTACCGGAGGTTTGTGAATAGATTCTCTTCTATTACTTCTCCCGTGACTAAGTTGACCTAAAAGAAGACAAAATTTGTGTGGATCGATGAGTGTGAAAAGAGTTTACAAGCTTTGAAGGATAAGCTTGTTTCTGCTCCTATCTTATCTCTATCGGAAGGGTTTGTTGTGTATTGTGATGCCTCAAGAATTGGTTTGGGTTATGTTTTGATGCAAAATGGTAAGGTTATAGCCTATGCTACTAGACAACTTAAGGTTCATGAAAAGAATTATCACCCATGATCTTGAATTGGCCGCGTGGTATTTGCTTTGAAAATTTGGCATCATTGTTTGTACGGGGTGCATGTTGATGTTCATCGATCATAAGAGCCTCCAATATGTGTTCACTCAAAAAGATCTTAACTTGAGACAAAGAAGGTGGTTAGAGCTCCTTAAGGATTATGATATGATTGTGCATTATCATCCCGGTAAGACTAATGTTGTGGCTGATGCTTTGAGTAGGATGTCTATGGGTAGCCTAGCTCATGTTGATGGTGGTGGCAAAGAAGTGGCTCGGGAGGTCCATCAGTTGGCTAGATTGGGGGTTAGGTTGGCAGAGGTTGACAATGGTGGTGTAGTGGTGATTAATGGTTCTAAATCTTCATTGGTTGAGGAGATAAAGGCAAAGACCTTGGTGAGAGATGGTAAGGTGGAGGTTTTCTCCCAAGGGGGAGATGGTTCCTTAGATACCAAGGTAGATTGTGTGTGCCTAATGTTGAGGACTTTAGGAGGTTGATTCTTGATGAGGCTCATAATTCTTCCTATTCTATTCACCCCGGTTATACAAAGATGTATAGAGATTTGAGGGAAGTGTTTTGGTGGGGTGGTATGAACAGAGATATTGCTAAATTTGTATCCGGTTGTCATAATTGCCAAGAAGTAACACCCCACATCTTACAATTCTAGTACTATGCAAATGAAACATGATATGGTTCGGTCAAATTAGCGTCCATTATTAAAAAGTGTTTGAATCTCAAATTATAGGGCGATATGTATGTCTAACGCTGAAGAGGGTCGAGTGTAAATAAGTTTTATGTCAAATTCAGGAGATCACAACCCTAAACAAGGTGAGTCATTGCTTACTTAGCTTAAATTGCTAGCTAAACGGAGATGAGGACCGACGTCGAATTTGTCCAAGTCCTATTATGAATAAAGTTCATGTTAAGGCTGTAACTTTAGCCCATATTTTAGCATCATAAATGGACTATATTTTCAGCACAAGAAGGATATCAAAAGGGCCCAAGTACATCACAAACCACTTGACTAATTGGGCCCAAACTAAATGAAGAGGAATTAGGAAAAATGGGCAGCCAAGGCCCATCAAGTTTGAGACCCATTTAGGCCCAAGTGTGAGGACCAAGCTGCTGCCTCACCAACTTAGTAATATGAGGTAATATGGGTAAAAAACTCAAGAGAAAGTCAGCCAAGAGAGCCTTTAAAAAGGACTCAAAAACAGTCCCTTAAATCATTTCACTTTGGAGCAAATTTTCAGTTTCCTAAAGACTTTTGTTTTCTTTTTGCTTCACTTCACAAGGCAACCAATACAACCCTCTAGGGTTCTTGAAGAAAACCTGAATCTTTAAGGCTAAGGTAAGTGGAAATATCCATGTATTTGCTATACTTATCCCATGACAAACAAGAAATATGTGCTAGTTATGCTTGCTGAAATTGTTGGATAGCATGTGTTCCAAAAGTTGTACATTTTTCTTGGTTATTTGGAAGCTTTTCTCTTTTTGGTTGAATTGATTATGAAGGGAGGCTGCTTTTGTTAATGGGTATTGGTTCTATAATGATGTATAAAGGCTGCTGCACCATTTTTATAGTCCGTGAAAGTGAGTTCTTGTGTGATATCGTAATTGTGCTTGTAATAGAAACTTGTGGGCTGATTGATTGAGGACTATTGTCTCACGTCCTCCACCTATTTTTTGGACTATTTTTGAACTGTTTTAGGACTGATTTTATGTGTATATAGGGTGGGAATAGTTTGGTTAAAGTTGGAACAAGTTTGGAATTGTCGACGTCAAAATATAACGAAGAGATGTATAATTATACCGCCTAATTATATGTTGCGTAGAATTGTTATGTGTTGTGCTTTGTGGGCTTGTAAGGCTGTTATGGCACTAAAATAGGCTGCACATGATATGTATATGAGAATGTGTACTAGAAAATACGATTAGGGGCGGAAAGATTGAAGGAATATGCTCGGGTTTATAATTGTCCGCTTGCTGCCTGTATGTTGCTTTTTTATGATATTGGGCTGCCAAGATGCATCTATTGGCTGCTAATGCTAGTTTTATCACCTACTATGTTGTAGATAAATATTCAGAGGAAGGGAAGGTTATCTTGAGGTAATAGCGAGGTCGTACAGCGAGGTATGTAAGGCTACTTGATTTTGTATTATTTGACATGAAACATAGATTCCTCCTTGGCACATAAAGACACTTACCAACTTTGACTCAATTATTAACCGTGTCTCAACTCTTTCACATGTTCGTATGCTCCTATACATAGTCACCTTCAAATTTGCGTACATACTTGGATACCAAGATACACGAGTTCGTTCTACTAAATAAAGTTCATGTGATGTTCTACCCCCTATGCATTTCATTATTTGTGTAACCTACTTCTTTCACCATGGTGTTGTCTTTTGTGATTGTTTATATGTCATATGTTGTATCTACAGTCCTACAGCTCCAATATTATGACCACCAAAAGAATCATCTCAAAGGTAATTGAAAGATAAAGTATATTGTTTATTGATGGGTGGTAACCCGAAGGGTGGAAGAATCACCCAGCCAGGGTCGATCCTATCACGGGGGGTAGCCCGAGGGGTTAAAGGAAAAGCCTAGCTAGGGCCGATCCTGATATAGATTTACCACAGATCAGCTGATCATTTGTTTTAATTGTTGTGCACAGATTATATAGTAAAGGCAAAGTAATAAAAAGCACATAAAGTACATGATCCCACAATATAACTAAGGGTGGTCTCTTATTCTACACCAGCGCGTAGTTTCATTTGAGTTGTTACTTCATATACAGTATTTCCTACCTTACAATATTCTGTACATTATCTCGTACTGACGTCCCTTACGGAGGACCTGCATTTCATACTGCAGGTACAGGTGCTAGTAGATCTCCCCAGTAGTAATACAGGATATCCAGCTGCCGTTACCAAGCTCCAGGTTTCTTCGGAGCTTTGTGTGTCTATAGCTTGTATTTTTTTGTATGGTATAGTTAGTCAAGGCGAAGCCTGTCCCGACCCTTATCAGATGCTTTTCCTTATCTCTAGGCTTTGTAGACTATATAAATTAAAGTGTGGTCATGTCTCGTACTTTAAACACTGTGGCCCCAACGGCCTAGCCATATGCATCTCCTTTTGGCTTGTCATCACTGTTTACTTTCTTAAAGGCATGTTGAACATAAGAATCCCTTATAATATGTATAGAAAGCGCATAGATACAGGTTGGTTCTCCCGAGCCTTATCGGCAACGGGTGCTAGTCCGACCTAATGGGACTTTGGGTGTGACAGAAGTAGTATCAGAGCGCATTGTCCTAGGGAGTCTACAAAGCCGTATCTATGTAGAATCTTGTCTATCGATGTGTTGTGCACCACATCTACTTGGCATTTAGGAGTTGTTACTTCCTTTTCATTCTTTAGATCGTGCCATAGAGTCAAGTGTAATAGGTGCATTATATCTAACTCCTAAGTGGTTTTGTACAGCAAGTATGCCAGAAACCAGGCAAAACAAAGGTAAAAGAAGGGAGGTAGATGTGGTGGTTGGTATACCCAGTCAGGTGAGACAAAGAAATAAGGTTCAAGAGGAGTCTCTGTCACAGACATCTCTAACTCCTCCAGCTCTTGATGAACCCGAAAGTAGTGAAATTCCCCCAGAACCACCTATTGATGCTACCGTGTAGGATCTGAGAAATGCAGTCCAACTATCGACTCCTATAGTTGCTGGCCATGGTCAAAGACAGGAAGGTCCAGTTATAGGTGCAGGTGGTGCGAATAGGTCAGTTGGCACGAGGATACGTGATTTTCTTAATTTGGACCCTCCATCTTTCATTGGGTCAGATCCTAATGAAGATCCCCAAGACTTTATTGATCAGATTCAGCGCACTTTAGATGTTATGCATGTGAGTGGTACAGAAGCTGTCGAGTTAGCGACATATAGGTTGAAGGGTGTGGCTATATTGTGGCATGAAGCTTGGAAGCAATCTAAGGGTATAGATGCACCCCCAACTACTTGGAAGGAGTTCGAAGAGGCAGTTCTTGACCATTTCTTGCCATTAGAGATCCGAGAGGCCCGTGCAGATCAGTTCTTGAGTCTCCACAAAGGGAATATGAGCGTGAGGGAGTATAGCCTGCAATTTAATTCTCTGGCCAAGTATGTTGCTAATGTAGTTGCTACTATGGTAGATAGAGTTCATCAATATGTGGATAGATTGGATACGTATCTGGTCAGAGACTGTACCATTCCTTCCTTGAACAAATACATGGATAAAGCGAGAATGCAAGCTTTTGCACAGAAATTGGAGGATCAGAGGCAAAGGAAAAGGACACAAGAGTTGGAAAGGGGCAGGCCAAAAGGGCCAGATCTACAGGGCAGTTTACACCACCCCAAGTTGAGCTTAGGCCTCGATTTTCTAATAGACCGCCTAGGCTATCATCCTCCTACTCTACAGCTTATGCTCCACCGTAACTTCAGGGATCTAGGAGAAATCAGTTTGGTCCAAGAAGTGAAGGGCAAGGCGCTCGGACAGCGGGATATTCAGCAGGACAACAAATGACCCTTAAGTAGCCTTGTAAATAGTATGGAAGAAGTCATTTAGGTATATGTAGTGTTGGGACATACGTTTGTTATTGGTGTGGTGCGCCAGGGCATATGATGAGAGATCGCCCGAGGAGATGTATGGGTGATATAGCACAATCTATTGGGTCAGCTGTTGCATCATCATCGTTAGTTCCTCCATTAGGTAGGGGTCAACAAGCACCTTTGGGAGGTGTTAGAGGTGTTAGAGGGGCAGCTAGCTCTAGCGGAGTCCAGAACCACACTTATGCTTTGGGGAGCCGGCAAAATTTTGAAGCTTCACCTGATGTGGTCACAGGTATATTGTCCATCTTTTCACATAATGTATATGCATTAATTGACCATGGTACTACACTATCATACATTACCCCACTAGTCGCTGGGAAGCTTAAGAGAACACCCAAATTATTGAACCAACCATTTGAAGTGTCCACACCAACCGATGAATCTGTTATGGCTAGAAGGATTTATTATGACTGTGTAGTAACTATTTGTGATTGTGACACATTCGCTGACCTTATTGAGCTAGAAATGGTGGAATTCGATGTTATAATGGGCATGGATTGGTTAGCTTCTTGCTATGCCACCGTGGAATGCCGAACTAAGAATGTGTACTTCGACTTTCCAAATGAGGCAGCTCTTGAATGGGAAGGCAATATTGGGGCACTAAAGAGTAAGTTTATCTCTTATTTTAAGGCCAAAATGATGATATCTAAGGGGTATATATGTCATTTAGTTAGAGTGAGGAATATGGAGGCAGAATCACCAACTCTTCAATCAGTTCCAGTAGTGAATGAATTTGTTGATGTGTTCCCTGAAGAACTTCCAGGCGTACCTCCGGAACGAGAAATAGATTTTGGTATTGACTTACTTCCAGGCACTCAACCTATTTCCATCCCTCGATATAGAATGGCCCCAGCAAGGCTGCATGAATTAAAAGAGCAGTTAAAAGACTTATTGGAGAAGGGTTTTATAAGACCTAGTGTATCCCCTTGGGGTGCACCTGTGTTATTTGTATGCAAAAAGGATGGCACCTTGAGAATGTGTATCAACTATCGACAATTGAATAGGGTGACAATTAATAGTAAATACCCCCTCCCTAGGATTGATGATTTATTTGATCAGTTACAGGGTAGCAAAAAATTGATTTGAGGTCAGGTTATCACCAAGTGAGGGTGAAGAAGAAAGATATACCCAAGACAACTTTCAGAACATACTATGGTCACTTTGAATTTCTTGTTATGTCATTTGGGCTAACGAATGCACCAGTAGTTCTTATGGATCTGATGAACAGGGTATTTAAGCCATTCTTGGATATGTTCGTGATAGTATTTATAGATGACATTTTGGATGCATATATAAATACATACGCACGCGCGCGCGCGCGCGCGCGCACACACACACACATATATATATATATGTGTGTGTGTGTGTGTGTGTGTGTGTGTACATTTTTCGGGAGACAAAAGACATTTCCAAAACCATTTCAATGCATTCTTAGGCTTAAAGGCCAAAACATAATTCATAATTCATAACACTTAGGCTCAAATGCCAAAACATAGTCCATAATCATAATACTCATGCATATGAATAGCCCATTCATATACAAGATGGTGCAAGCACCCAAGATGCTCAAAGAGCCATAATCAATAGACAGATCACATTCTTGTCATAACCAATACCTTATCAAAATCATATCATACAATATAATCGAGCTTAATCCACTTCATAATTTCTATAAGTCCTCATGAACATGAATGCACATGCTATGAATGTGAGAATGACATGGGTGATTGAGATTCAATATAAAATCAATATCATAACATGAAATTGAAGTAAATTCTTAATTAAATACACATATAAAATTATGTATAAGCCACTCATGCTCAAACAAGCTTTTAAAGAGGGACATGCATAATCATAGATTCATAAAAATGATGAAATTTAACATTTCAAAGCTTAAATCATCTTAAAATCTATCATGACCCAAACCTAGGACCTAGATGTGACACGACGAATGGAAACCTGAAGGGACCCTAAACAAGCCTCTTAGCATATCATTTACACATCCTTGGTCGCGGTAGCAATTAAACAACAACAAGAGAGTATAAGTAAGGATAAAGGGACTAAGGGAAGTCTTTGATAGCATAAATCATAGAAGAATCAATGCTCAAAGCATAAGTGCATCATTTGTTCCAATTACACCTCTAAACATAGATTTGAGTGGCGGCAAAGACACTTTCCAGGCTCACCCTCATAGTATCAAGAGTTCAACATAAAGAGTAAACAAAGAAAGAGTAGCATAACTAGTGTCCCCGAACTTGAGGACTCACCAAAGCTTATCTTCAATTTGCCAAAACTAGCCACGTGGAGGATGATAGTGAGGGACTCAGGGTCCTATATAGTAACATCATGTAGGCATAGAGTATGCATTAGTACGTTTGAATGTACTAATTATGTAGGATGCAATGCAATAAGAGATAGGCAACTTGGTCAAAATGCATACTTATAAGCAAGGAATAAGTATATAATAACAACATGGCATGCATGATCAATGTTTGAGTAAAACATGCTTGTATAGAACATATAACATGTGTAGGAAGAGACCATCATTATAGACCAAGCAAACTAGTACTTGGATCTAAGGCATGCTACCCCCTTGGAAAGTGGTCAAGGTATATACCCCTCAACATGGCAAATGGGCATAGCACCTCCCCCCCAAATCAAAGTAGTCAAGGTATATACCTCTCAACATGGTAGATGGGCATAACACCCCCTATCAAAGTGGTTGAGACATGTCACCCCCTCAACAAGGTATGATAAACTTGCAACACTATAGATACTTTTTATGCATTCAATACATACATAGAATCCCTAGATCATCATAGAGTCACTTGATCCATAACTCATTGCAATAGATCATCAATAGCTCAAGAATCCTTGTCAAGATATTTTATCAAACACTTGGCGGGTGTGCAATGCTAGTTCAAAAATCATGCAAGTAAAGTGTGAAATCATGTGAGAAAATTTAATGTTAATCAACCCACCAACACCTTGTAAAACCCTCATGCATGATAGCTTGAAATCCCTCATTAAAACTGATAATAGATTATAGTTTAATAGCTCAAAACATGCATAGTCACAATAGACAAACCATCTCATAGTGTAAGCTTGAAATTGGTAGATTTGTGATTCCAATTAACATTTCATAAAACCACAACATAATTACCCAAAAGTAACTTGGAAACTTGCAATTTTCATAAAAACGAAGGTTGTACACCATGGGTGAAAGGACCCTATGGTTGAAACCCACACACCTTGAATTGGGGCTTTCCTTGATATAGATTTGATTGAGAACTTGAAGCTTGAATGAAGTTCTTGGGATCCGGAATGAAGCCTGGGACACTTGAATTTGGATGAAATATTTGGTTAAGTGTTAGAGAGGGTTTTGAGAGTGTCTTGAGTGATATAGAGTTTAAAATGGCTAAATATAGGTGTTTTCATGCATATGAGGGCATGCGGCCAAGACCCTAATGCTTTAGGCTGAAACAGAAAAAATATGGAAGTCACAGCATTGCTCTGTGACAGATCCATGTCGTGGAGCCAACGCTTATGCACACTGGAAATTGCAAAGTTGGCGAAAATGAAATTTCGCTACAAGCCCTCTAAAATCGGGGTCATACCCGTTTTCCGCTCAATTTTGCCCCTTGATCAAGAATATGAAGTTGGTTTTTCGATACTACACACGGATTTTGAGGTATATGGAAATTATGATTATGGGCATTTTCGAAGCACATTTTTGGGGTGTTTCAATATCCCCCCCTTGGGAACATTCGTCCCCGAATGTCAAAGTAACATACATAAGAGAAGTAATCATAAAGATTTTAGCCCAACACATGAATGCAACAAATACATTTAAACATCATTTCAAAAATCTCAGCACAAGTGTTCAAAATCACCATAAACTTGTCAACATAAACATGAATGCATGGAAATGACATAAGGGATGAAACTTAAGACTTGAAATCACATAAGGGACTTAAATTAGTACCTTAGGCTTGAGTAGAGTTGAAAAGCAATGGATATCGTTCTCTCATGTCCGCCTCGGCTTCCCATGTGACACTTTCAACTTGTTGGTTTCTCTAAAGAACCTTGACGGGAAGCTACATTCTTGTTTGTCAATTTCTTCCCTTGTCTATCAAAATTTTCTACCGAAACCTCTTCATAAGTCAAATTATCTTCTACCACACCCACAACATCCAAAGGTACAATAGCACCTGGGTCACCCACAGACTTTCTCAACATAGATACATGGAAGACCGGAACCATATTCATATCAATAGGCAACTCCAGCTCATAGGCCACCTTACCAATCCTTCTCAACACTCTATAAAGACCCACAAATCTTGGACTCAATTTACCCTTCTTGCCAAAACAGACCACACCATTCATGGGTGAGACCTTCAAATAGACCCAATCACCAACTTTAAACTCAAGATCTCTTCTCCTCACATCAGAATATGACTTTTGTCTACTTTAGGCTGTCTTGAGCCTCTCCCTTATCAACCTCACCTTCTCCAAGGCCTCCATAACCAAATCCAGACCCAACAAAGCCATCTCCCCCACCTCAAACCATCCAACTGGGGATCTACAATGTCTACCATAGAGAGCCTCAAAAGGAGCCATACCAATGCTTGAATGATAACTATTGTTGTAAGCAAACTCAATGAGTGGAAGATGTTCATCCCAACCACTCTTAAACTCCAAAACACAAGCTCTAAGCATATCCTCAAGAGTTTGTATAGTTCTTTCAACTTGGCCATCCGTTTGAGGGTGAAAGGTCATGCTAAGCTTTACTTGGTACCAAGTCCTCTTTGGAAGGACCTCTAAAAGTGAGAAGTGAATTGAGCACCAGAATCCAAAATGATAGACAAAGACATTCCATACAATCTAACCAACTCATGTATATACAACTTAGCATGATCTTCAGCACCATAAGTAGGTTTGACCGATAGAAAATGAGCCGACTTTGTCATTTTATCAACCACAACCCAAATAGAGTCAAAATGCTTTCTAGTCTTAGGCAAGCCAACAACAAAATCCTTGTTGATTTCCTCCCACTTCCAAGTAGGAATTTCTATATCTTGGGCTAGGCCACCCGACCTTTGATGCCTTCACTTGTTGGCAATTGTGACATCCGGATATGAACTTGGCAATGTCTCTCTTAATACCACCCCACCAATACACCTCTCTCAAATCTCTATACATCTTTGTAGAACTAGGGTGAATAGAATAGCAAGAATTATGAGCTTCTCTATAATCCTCTTTCTCAATTCATCAACACTAGGCACATACAACCTACCTTGGTACCTAAGGGCGCCATTTCCTCCTTGGGAGAAAACCTCCACCTTACCACCTCTCACTAAGGCCTTCAATTCTAACAAGGTGGGGTCAAGATCTTGTTTTTCCTTTACATCCTTAATCAATGAAGACTTAGATCAAGAAACACCCACTATACCACCATTATCAACCTCTTCCAACCTAACCCCCAATCTAGCTAACCGATGGACCACTCTAGCCACCTCCTTGCCACCATCATCAACATGAGCTAGACTACCCATAGACACCTTACTTAGAGCATCGTCCACAACATTAGCTTTACTGAGGTGATAATGCACGCTCATATCATAATCTTTAAGATGCTCTAACCACCTTCTTTGTCTCAAGTTGAGATCTCTTGGGTGAACACATTAGACTCTTATGATCGTTAAACACATCAACATGGACCCCATACAAGTAATGATGCCAAATTTTCAAAGGAAATACCACGGCGGGCAATTCAAATCATGAGTAGAATAATTCTTTTCATGCACCTTAAGTTGTCTAGAGGCATAAGCAATCACCTTACTATTTTTCATCAACACACAACCCAAACCAATTCTTGAGGCATCACAATACACAACAAACCCTTCCGGTAGAGACAAGAAAGGAGCGAAGATAAGCTTATCTTTCAAAGTTTAGAAACTCTTTTCACACTCATCGATCTACACAAATTTTGCCTTCTTCTGGCTCGAATTAGTCATAGGAGAAGAATAGAGGAGAACCCATTGACAAACCTCCGGTAATAACCCGCTAACCCCAAGAAACTTCTAATATCCGATGGAGTCAAAGGTCTAGGCCAACTTCTAATCACCTCCGTCTTTTTAGGATCCACCTTAATACCATCACCCGACACCATATGACCTAGGAAAGAAACCTCTTTCAACCAAAAGTCACATTTTTCATATTTAGTATATAACTTCTCCTCCCTCAAGATTTGCAACACCACCCTCAAGTGATCCACATGCTCCTCCTCACCATGGGAATAGATCAAGATATCATCAATAAAAGCCACCACAAACAAATCAAGGTAGGGTTTAAAGTCCCTATTCATAAGATCCATGAAGATAGCCTGTGCATTGGTCAACCTAAACGACATAACCACAAACTCATAGTGCCCACACCTGGTCTAGAAAGCCGTCTTAGGAATGTCACACTTCCTCAGTTTCACTTGATGATACTCGGACCAACGATCAATTTTAAAGAAGTGACTAGCCCCTTGAAGTTGGTCAAAAAGATCATCAATCCTTGGTAGAGGGTACTTATTCTTTATGTGACCCTATTAAGTTGCCGATAATCAATGCACATTCTAAGGGTACCACCCTTCTTCTTCACAAACAACACTGGTGCACACCAAGGTGATTGAGTAGGCCTT
>JAPFFP010070885.1:0-24304 GCA_026153255.1 Solanum medicagineum
GCCTTATCGGCAACGGGTGCCGGTCCGCCCTACGGGAATTTGGGGCGTGACATAGAGTAGCTCAGAAATTTGAGATTCTAGAGTAGAAATGGGATATGATTAACATGGACTTTATCACAGGCTTATCGAGGTCCCACAGACAACATGATTTAATTTGGGTGATAGTTGATTGGATGACAAATCTGCACACTTCTTGGTAATCAAGACTATTGACACTGCGGAGGATTACATCCGACTATACATAAAGGAGATTGTTAGACTGCATGGAGTCTCTTTGCCCATCATCTTAGATAGAGGATCTTAGTTTACTGCTTAGTTTTGGATATCATTTCAGAAGGGCTTCGGTACGAGAGTGCACCTTAGCATTGCTTTTCACCCATAGACGGATGGCCAAGCAGAGCGAACTATTCAGACGTTTGAGGATATGTTGAGGGCCTGCCATTGACTTTAAAGGTGATTCGGATGGACACTTGCCTTTGATCGAGTTTTCTTATAACAACAGTTTCCATTCGAGCATTCAGATGGCTCAATATGAGGTACTTTATGGGAGGAGGTGTAGGTCTCTGATTAGGTGGTTTGAGGTAGGTAAAGCAGAGTGGATTGGACCAGAGGTGGTTTACCAGACTATGAGGAAGGTGAAGATCATTTGAGTAAGTTTGAGGACTGCATAAAGTTGGCAGAAATCCTACACAATGTTAGAAGAAGAGACATAGTGTTCGAGGTCAATGATTGGGTATATTGAAAGTGTCGCCTATGAAGGGTGTGATGAGGTTCAAAGAGAAGGGAAAGTTGAGTCTGAGGTACATTGTCCCCTATCAAATCATAAAGAGAGTGGGCATTGTGGCTTATGAGTTAGAGTTGCCAGTAGAGTTAGTGGACATCCACTCAGTTTTCCACATTTCTATGCTCAAGAAGTGTTTGGGACATCCGCAGTTAATTGTGCCTGTCGAGAGTATGAGGAGATATGATTTATGAGGAGATTCTTATCCAGTTCCTTGATCGTCAAGTTCGCAAGTTAAGAACCAAAGAGATTGCACCCGTCAAAGTGTTATGGAGAAACCAATTCGTAGAAGAAGCTACTTGGGAGGCGGAGGAGGATATGAAGGCCAAATACCCTCATTTTATCCTGCCTGCTGATGATGAGAGAGTTCATGGCAATACATTTCTTCTAAATTCTTGAATTCTCATTTCTTGAGTTTTTCTTTCATTCTTAGTATGATAGACGATACAATTTTAGAGTCTGAGTGTGGATTGATGTGGTATATTGACTGTTTGATTGTTTTAAATGCTGAATTCTTAATATGTTGATTTCATGAGTGAGGTGAGAGCTAGTTAATTGTTAGAGTCCATAAGGAAATTCGTGCATTGACCTAAATTCCTAGATTTCTCTTCATTCGAGGATGAATAATCCCTAGGGGGAGATAATGTAACACTCCCTAATTCCTTCCACCTAGTCTGGAGTAGATGTGCTGAGGATTCTGACGAAAGACTGAGAAAAGAACTGCAGAAGAAGGTTCATAAGGGTCCTTTATGACTCATAGATAAGTTTAACACTTGTAGGATGGGTCTCGTAAAACCTCCAGATGACTTGGTGGAATTTTCTAAGTCTGAGGCCTATATATGAGATGGTATATGACGCGTAAAGTATTTCACGACTCGTAGGATGGTTTCTTGGATTGATGGTCCAAATAGCAACTTTCATTATTTTCGATTACAAGTTAGCATACGACTAGTAGAACGATTTACAACTCCTAGAGGAAGTTTCGTGACAAATTTTAGTAACTCGATTTTCAGGACAATTAGTTTATGAGAGGTAGTTTACGACTAATAGAATGGTTTACGGCCCAAAAACTGGGTCTCATAGACTCAAGAGAAAATTTCAATAAGGGGTATTTTTGTCCATTCCAATCCCTATTCAATTAAATCCTTTATTGTTTTAGGATTGAATAAAAGCCTTAAAATAGAACGCTAAGTGTATTATTCACCTTTCTTCACTCAAGGGTTTCTTGAAGAACACTAGAAGAGGGAGAAGAGCAAGAGTTCTTGATTTTAACATGAAGGTCTACCGGAGTTTGATTGTTCCTTCCATCCCCAGGTATGTAAGGCTCACTAAAGTGTGGAGTCACCTTCTTCCACATGCCCCTTTCATCTACTCGAGTCCAGATTTGGCAAAAAGGTTGAGATTTGGGAAATTTTATTATCCAAATACTAAATTATTGCATTTATTATGAATTCTCCTGCTAATGTATGAGGTACTTGCTGCATTGCATAGTTTTTATATTAAATTGAGATAAAGTTTTATACTTGATAGTATGAACCCTAAATTCCATGATTTTATGAAATCTTATGCATGTTACAGTGTTGAGGCGGAGATTGAGTATTTGAATTAAGTAATTTGATTATGATTAAGTACGAGAAACATGTCGCATTGAGTCATATACATTACTATATATGATTATCTTGCTTACACTACATGATAAGTCAAGTTGAGTGAGTTTAAATGACCATCTGAGTCTGAGTTGAGCTTGATGATTTGCATTGACTGAATTAGTTGATGAGTAACTGAGATGAATTGAGATGAGATAACCTAATGAGGTTGAGTTTTGAGTTGATTGACTGGGCATTGAGGATTGAATTGATTGATGAGTTAAGTATATTTTAGTCTTGGGAGGAGTATTGAGCACTGAGTTAGGAGCGAGTAAATAACTATTTTAACCTACAAAACTACGTTGCCGGCGTAGGATAGTCGTATCGCATGTTCTGGCAACTCTTGTACCAAAAGTGGACATTTAATTTAGATCCACGAGAGAGATTTGATCGCCCTTTTCCGTGGTAAGTTTAGGGCGAGCATAGCAACAACTTCGCCTTTGTTGTGCATGACCAAACTAAAGGTGATGAGATTGGATGTTGGTTAAGAGAAACTCCTAAGTAAATTGATGGAGCATGATATTTTAAGCTGAGTTTATTTCTTCTGAGCATATTTTGAAAACATGTTTTACTTTTAAACTTGTATGTGATCAGCTGAGAATGAGTTGTTGAGTCGAGGCGAGTGAGTTGAGCTTTACCTTCTTGAGCTATTCTACATACCAGTATATTCCATGTACTGATATCTACAGGTGATAGAGGACTTCAGCCCACGCATCGTTGTGATTTGGATTAGTACATTTCCAAAGTTGGTGAGCCCTCCTTGATCTCTGGAGGATCCCTTTTTCTTCATATTTTCATTGTGTACTTTATTTCCTTTGATTTGAGGTGTCCATGGCCTATCATGGCACCATTTAGATTATTGAGTAGAGGCTTCATAGATATTTGAGTAGAGGACTCGATGAGTATTTTGTGTTCCAACTTATTTCATCGGAAACTATAATGCAGTAGAGTTATATTTTATTCACATGATGTCTTATTATTTGAGTTATTCTTCCACTGTTGAGTTGATAATATGACGATGAGGCCACGTGGTTCTCTTGGGGAATCAACAGTGATTCTTCAAGTGCCGGCTATACCAAGGGTACCCTCCGGGAGCGTGACATAGGGACTGATTCTAAAGCCTTGAGTTGAGGATGTTGATTGTGATTGTGATGTGAGCATGATGATGAGTTGATAGAGCTTGATGGTCTTATGAGTATGCATAATTGAATTCTAAAGATTTGTCTAATTGACTTCCTCTTAATGATTGATCTGAGTCTTTGAGATATTAAAATGAGAACTGCGTTGATGAGATGATTGTGATGATAAGCTGAAATGACCAATTGAGTTGAGCTACTGAGATGATGACAGTCTCTATTAGACTAATTGAGATGATAGAGTCTTTATGAGACTCATTGAGATGAAGAGTCTTATAAACATAGAATTCTTGGGAGGAGTATCGAGCACCAAAATGAGTAAGACTAAATCCAGCTTGCACTCATTAACTACGTCACCAAATATAGGTGAGGATTGAACCATTACATTAAGGTTGCCTCTTGAGTTAAAGTCCCTGAAAGCAATAGAGGACTTGACGAGGCTAGATCCCTAGTGTATCCGAGTTGTTTTTTTACCTGGCAAGTTCATACTCATACATTCCACCTACTGATGTCCATTTGAATTGCATCATTTTATAATGCAGAGGTAGGTACTAAAGAACATCAACAGGCTCACCATTGAAGATCTTTTGCAGTCAGCTGAGTTGGTGAGCCTCCCTTACTTCGGAGGGTCCTATTTCATTTTCATCTAGCTATTAGAGTAAAACTTTAAATTAGCTTTACTTTTGAGTTTAGGTAGTCAGGGGTCTATCACTGGCACCAATCGATAGTGATAGAAGTTTTATAGATTGGAGTTGAGTTGTTGACTTGAGATTTCGTTGAGCTAGTTTCTTTGATATTAACCTATTTATTTGATATGATATTTTGAAACTTAGAATGTTCACTACTTATTATCTTAGTCTTCCGCAGAATTGCTATGTATGTTGAGTGAATGAATGTGATGAGGCCATGTGGTTTTATTGGGGACTATCAGTAGTATCTAAGTGCCGACCACGTCTAGGGTACCCTCCCGGAGCGTGACAACATCTCTACGAATCTCAATTGTATGATTATACTAAGTATATTACAATTATTCAATTTATATACATCAAGTAAAAGGATAAAGTATCTATATGAAGTTTGATTTGAGCCTTGAATTTGTTGAGACGGCCGTGATGAGAATGTTGCTTTAACTAATAACAATTATATATATAAAGGATAGAAGTTATTGTGTGCATTTTAAGTACAAAACATTAAAAAAAACATAAATTGTTTTAAGAAATACTTAAAAAGGAACATGATAACTCACCATCACATTGATAATTAAAGTATGAAATTAAACAAAGTGAACGAACTTACATCATTAATATCAAAAGCCAAAATATATTGGTATCAATTAAGAGTTACCTTAGAAATATTTAGATACTAATTTTTTGCCCTTCATTAATATAATGACCCGTTAAGTCATTTTGGTAATTAGTCCTCTTGTTTTCTTAAAATATCCTTCTCGTAAATTTTAAAGGAGACTTTTAGACTATTCAATAACCTTTGTTACTTAGTTGAAGGGTAATTTGAAATAGTTGAATTAGTTGATGGGCGAGAGTGATAATTTAATTAAAAATTCTATACCACTTAGTCCATGTCTAAAAATAATTTGAGTTAAATAGGATTGAGATCATCATTGGAGTCATAGCACGAGGAATAGAACTGTCACTGTGGCGCACAATTGTTACGATAACCATTGTTAATTGAAATTTGAGATAAAAATTCTATCCAAGGAGAATAGAATTGTGAAGAGGAGAAACTGTAGTTGTTTATTTTGGACTTGTAAGTAATTCTTTAATAGTAAATTGGTGGTGAGAATGTAATGGCAACTCTTGCTATTTAGTTTCAACGTAATGCTAGTATATGTATGTATCTCATATGTCGCCACTCTTCTGCCTAATGTTAAGGTCCTAGAATTTTGCCACCTGAATTTGTTATACAATTTGTTTATTATATTAAAGAGAAGACAACATATATTAAGTGGAACTATAGGTCATAATGAAAGTGTATGTATGTTTCTACGTATAGGTAAGTGGCCCTCATTCTCGTGTTGACTTTTGGTGGAGACTACCTACCTTATTATAATTTATTTATATTATACATAAGTCACTAGTATTCTCTTGTAAATTAATATTGTATGAACCTTGTTGATGAATTGCTGACTTAGGATGTTTGATCGGCTTTTTCGTGTGACCCGTAGCAGCAACCAGGCAAGTTGGAATCTCATTGAGTAATCAAGTTTCAAAAGGTTCACTACTAAAAGATATTTGTATTATTGGGTGTCGTTTCTGTTATAATAACTTAAATTATTGTTGCGTAATCAACTATTGAAAATATAGTGTTGCGCATAATTATAGCATAGACATATTGAGACTTACACCTAGGATTGAAATTTTGGGACTTAATTATAGAGTTAGATGAGTTTTGGACCTAATCTAGACATAGTAGTTTAGGTATTGTTAGTTTTGAAATCTAATTTGACTAGATCATGGTGCTACGAATTCTATTCAAAAGGGACAGGTTCAAGTGTTTGATTGATCGTGATTTGACTGAGGCAAGTGAACTTTCAAAACTTTGTGATTCTCGTAGAATTCCCAAATTATCCCTTCTTCTATGTGTGCTTCATGAAATATTTTAATATTATAAAAATAAGGTGATTAACGGTAAATGTGAGTTGGTGTGGTGTTGTGACACTTGAATTGAAAATGTGGCTAAGTGATGAGAATTCTATTGTTGAGGTATATTGTTGTGGTTGGTGATTATGAGTGGATTTGTTTGTGGACTTCATCTCATATTCATTCATTCACATATTTGCATTGGTTCCGGATATTGATCTGAGTGAGATGGTAAAAATTGTGTCGAGGTTTTTACCGACCGAGATGTGATACCGAGGTCTTTGCCAGTGAGATTGTGATGATGAGATCTTTACTAGTGATATTGTGATGCTGAAGTCTTTGCCAGCGATGATATTATGCCGAGGTCTTTACCGGCGATGTTGTGATGTTGAGATATTTTTCAGTGATGTTATGATGCCAAGGTCTTGCCGGTGATTATTGCATAAGCGTTCCATCACATCCTTGCATATTCTTTTATGCCATGATGTTACTCCTGTGATTGATTGTGTTATAACTTGTGAGTTGTGGCTTGTGCTTTACAATTGTGATATTGTGAAATACTATCTCTATTGTGTATTATGTGTTGCTGGGCTTGGCTAATTTTCTGTGCAGGTTATAGTAGTGGAGGTTGGTTGGATAAAAGGGTTTGTGTATTTGTAACGTCTCAGGTATTGTACAATTTCGTTGGAACTTGAAATTTTATTTTTCGAAAGTTTTTGGACCAAGTGGTACACCAAGGAGGACCTCATAGCCCGTGTGAGGTCACACGAACCGTGTAGGGTCTCCTGGAGTGGCCCTTGGCCCTTGAACATTTTTTGGTTCCAAATTGTGGGATTAAAAACCAAGGCACATCACACTTGACCCCTCACGGTTCGTGTGACACTCCACGGACCGTGTGGTAGGCCATGTGATGGCCTTGGCATGAAGTCCCAACTTTTTGAGACTAAGTGAGGTCATGCGGCCCCTCACGCGGCTCGTGTGATGCCCCATGGGTTGTGAGGGTGCCCGTGTAGCCTCCAAGGTGGAAAATACTTCTAAGTTTTGCTTCACTCTTGGCATGAGAGGTTTTAATTTTTGTAAAGGGGGTGCCGTGGGCAGTTTCACGAACCGTGTCACACCACACGACCCTTATAGCCCTTCCGTATGACTCATGTTTGGCTAAAAAATTTTCGAAGTATGGGAATCTCCAAGCTCAAGCTAGGTTCTCTCTCAAGCCTCCAATTCAAGCTTATTCATGTTTTTTGAGGCCATCATGAGCCTCTTACATCAATCCAAGTTCAAAAGAATTCCATTGACCAAGTTTCTCACAAGTACCGATAGAAGGGTCAACTTTAAATGGGCATATCTCTTAGCACAAAATAAACTGGGTGGCCCACGACCTATCCTATTAAGGTTTTTTGAATTAGCTTTCTAACACACTTGATTTCACATCATTTAGAGCTTGGATGAAGAAGTTACCCCTGCTTTCGTAGGACTCGTCTGTGCAAGGGTATATGCGGGTTTTTCTTTTTAATTCCATTTCATTACTGGCATTTTCGTAAATTCAGTTATTTCTATTGGTCTTTTGGGATCTCTATGCTATATAAGGACCTTCAAAGGACCTAAAACACTATTCAAATTATTCACACTCACTTTCTCTCATTCAAACGACTCTTTTCAAATCTTCTCAAGAGTTCTTGAAGATTTTGAACTTGGGAATCAAGACATATTCAATTATTCATCAATTTTTCTCTTGGGTGCACTTCATCTTGTGAAGGTACGTGCTTTTGATCCTTGATTTCCTTTCAATCAAGGAGGCCCAAACTATTTTCAAGCAATTTCATGAAATTTTTTAGCTTACTTTAAATTGGGGTTTTGAATATTATGATTTATTAAATCTATCAATGTATGGGTTATGTCTATCTATAGATTTTAAGTTGATTTAAGTCATAAAATGATGAATTACATTGGGTTTATGAAATTACGAATATGCATGTCCCTTTTTAAGACTTATTTATGCATGGGTGATTATATTATGATTTCAAATGTGGGTTTAATTATGTTTTCACTTCAATTTCATATTATAATGTTGATTTTAGATTAAATCTTTATTACCCATGCTTTTCCCACATCATTCATGGCATATGCATTCATAAACATGAGATATTTTGAAAATTATGAAGTGGGTTAGACTCAATTATGTTCTATGATATGATTTTGATAAGATATTGGTTATGATAAGAATGTGATCACATACATGTCTATGATTTTGGCTCTTTGAGCATTTTGGGTGCTTGTGCCATTTTATATACAAATGAGCTATTCCTATGCATGAGTATTTTGACTATGAAATTATGGTTTTAGCATGAGCCTAAGTATGACTTATTAGAATGATGTTTACCTTTTAAGCCCACTTGTGCATTGAAATGTTTGGCAATACTTGTATATCTTGAAAACATGTATAACAACGTATATTATAAGTATTCTTGTGGGATGACGACTTAGCACCGATGGAATGAGGGTTCTGTTCTCTTTCCTCGAACTATGTGTCTAACATAGGTTCCTTCCAAAATGGGAGACCCATAAAGAAGGTTGCTTCATACAAAATGGGAGGCCTGTAAGGTGAACCGTAATATGATTTTTTGAAAATCCTATCTGAAATGGGAGGCCCAAAAGGAAAGGTTACTTCATAATAAATGGGAGGCCCATAAGGTGAAGTATGGTTTACCTTTAGCAAGTAGACCACCTCTTTACCGATGAGGGGTAATCATCAAGATTCCAAGAAATAGCTTGCTTGGTCTTACTTATGTCGGTTGAGGTCACATTCCTACTATATATGAGCATCATTTGCATTTCATGCATCATGAATTTCATAGCATCTTGTTATACTACATTCCTTGCTATATATATATATATATATCTTTTTATAACATGTGCCCTTGTCATATAACATTGTATGCAGGTTTTGGTAAGTTACATGCATTACACCCAATATACTTAGTACATTCAAATGTACTAATGCATACTTTTGCCCACATGATCGCACCATGTAGGGACTGAAGATTACTTTCATCTATCGTTCAATGGCTAGATTGGATTTTGAGATATTGTTATGGTGAGTCCTATCTTCCAAGGACAAATAACTATTCATCTACCTTATGTTGCTTTTGCTTATGTTATCTTTTCTTTGAGGGTGAGCCAGAAACATGTCTTGGCCCCCATCTCATCTTATGACTAGAGGCATTATTGGACATCTGGTAGACTCTTGTATGGATATGTGCTATGTGTTGTATTTGGAGGTTATGATTAAGGTCATCTATTGGATATGACTATTATGGATTGATTATGAGAATTATGATAAGTATGTATGCTTTGATATGGCAATGTGAAAGATCCTAAGTCCCGAATTTCCCCCGTAGTGTGAGTGCTACTTAGTTGCTCCTTAGTCTTTATGTGCTACGTGTGATGTGAATCCATGTTAATCTATCTCCCTATGATATTCCCATAGCGTCAGTCCTACTTTCCTGTCCCTTAGAACACCTTTGGATACACTTCAAAATCGATGATGTGAATTTTGGTACTTTGAGGCTTGTTTGAGGACTCTCGGGTTCCCATTCGCCATGTCACTCCTAGACCCTTGATATGGATTGTGAAAGAGATGTTATTAGAGCACTAGGTTTACACTGATGTGAGTAGAAGGGACTTGGCATTTGAAGTATATGATTGGGTTTACTTAAAGGTGTCACCCATGAAGGGTGTCATGAGGTTTGATAAGAAGGGGAAGTTCAGTCCACGCTATATTGCACCCTACCAGATTGTGAGGAGGATTGGGAAGGTCAGTTATGAGTTAGACTTGCCTTCCGAGCTAGACAAGATCCATCCGGTATTTCACATTTCAATGCTGAAAAAGTGTTTGGGAGATCCTGCATTGGCGATCCCTATTGAGAGTACTAGAGTAAAAGATAGCCTATCCGACGAAGAACTTCCAGTCCAAATAGTCGATCGATAAGTTCGTAAGATGAGGAACAAAGAGATGGCCTCCATCAAAGTTCTATGGAGGAACCAATTTGTTGAGGAAGCTACATGCGAAGCTGAAGAAGCAATGAAAGTCAAATACCCGCATCTATTCGTGCCAAATGATAATGAAGCCGAAGGTAATGTCCTGTCCCTAACTTAATGGAAGTCCCTATTCTTGAAATGATATGTTCATTCTATTCTTAAGTCTAATGTAGGGGTTATAGATGGTGATGGATAGTTAAGAGTCGAGGCGTTCGAGTGAGTTTTTAGATAAGCCTTAAGTCTACTCGTGCCTAAATCCTACTTTTACCCATCACTCAAGGACGAATAGTCCCAAGGGGGAGATGATGTAACACCTCACGAAATTACTGAAATGCAACTAGAATATAATCATGCACATAACTCATCTTCCCAAGCTCTGATGGGAATTCTGATACCGAATTTGCGATCAGCAAAAAATCGAGCGAAAAAATGGCCTCGACCCGATTTTAGAGCAATCGGGCCAAAAAATAATTTTTTCACTATAAAATTCTAAAATATGTCAATTGCGCCGCTGGCGCGACGTGCATAGGGCACAGAGTGACACTCATAATTTTTTTACAATTTTTGACGGGAAGTTCAAAATTCGTTCGAAAATTTTTTTTTGGAGAAAAATACACTAGTCGGCGCCCCTGGCGTGTTGCAGACCGATGCATTTTTAATGACGATTGTTCTTTTAATTTTGGGAAGGATATTTTGGGTATTCCCAACCTATTTTAAGTCCCAAAACGAGTATTAAGGCCGTTTTATATCGACTAAGGATTTCCAAACCGATTTTTCTTAAGTTTCTATGTGAGAATTCCTTGGAGAGAAGGCAAGAAATACTTGGGGATTTCAAGGTTGTAGGTCAAGTTCTTGAGGAAGATCATGATAATCTTCATCCAGGTATGTAGGACAACCCAAAACATGGGACTTTTCTCCCATGTGCCCCTTTTATTGTAGAGAGTTAATAGCTGAAGGTGATGAGTTCTGTCTGTACAATTTTCTGAATGTTTTTACTGAAACTATTTTATTTTATTTATATTTTCTTAAAGTGATGATCATCATAGCTGAATTACTTGCTTAAATGGTTTAACTGAATTATTTATATGATTATATAAACCCTACATGATTACTTAGTTAAAGAATACAAGAATGAACCTAGGGGTTGACGTCTAGAACCTTGACCACATGGGTGTACTTGCTTGTTATGGTTCGGGTCCTGAATTGAATGTGTTAATAGTTGATGCTGATGAAATTGATATCCTTTGAGCCTTAAAGAGGTTGGAAGTAATCTTAAAGCAATATTCTTAGTTCCTTGACTTGATGAGACATGAATGGACAGAGGTCCAATTCCAAAAGTGACTAAATGATGACAAAGCTTGATGTTAATGTTTATGAGCATATTGAGTCTATGGGAGAAGTATCGAATACCAAAATGGGTAAGAGTAGTCACACTCGCACTCATAACTACGTGGCTAGCATAGGTGAGGATTGAACCATGAGAATATGGATGTTTCCTTAGTCCCAAAAGAGGACTTAATGTTATTTCTATTCTAGATCCAAGAATGCACACCCTCTATCCCAACAAGGTATTGGGTGAATGTGGAAACAACATCGGTTTGTTGTATCATCACTGGCTCATAGGTGATGATTCTAGGTCCAAGAAACTCCCATATAGGTTCCCTCGTGATAGTTTTCAGATGTTGATGTGATGGCATGGGTCTTGACGGATGATAAATGTATTAGATCTATTCCTTGTTCTAAGATGAGATGAATATTTTATAAGCTAATATTTCCATGTTATCCTGTTTATTTCGCTTACTTTTAGCTTGTTTACATAGCATAAATTTCACGTACTAACACTACTCTGGTGCTGCATTATTTTATGATACAAATTCAGTAGATAGAGGATTTCAGCAGGCGAATCGTTTAGGTATAGACTTCCAGATCCAGAGACTTGGTGAGTCCTCACCTGTATTCGGAGGATGTCTTTTATTTCTTTTCTTTATGATTTGGGCCGTTCTGAGTTTGTGGTAGCCATGGCCTATCATGGTACCATCCTAGATTGTTAGCTATAGAGGCTTCATAGACAAAGAGAGATGATGGGTTGATGTTGGGATTCTTTTCCCCTTTCCTTTTCTAAATTGAGTTTTCGTTAAATTCTATGACATTTGATGGATATTGATGACTAGTTTTATGGCCTATGGCCCATGTTTCTTTGATGGAAATGTGGTAGGATAGAGTGCCTACTGCTATGCATCTTTATTTCTCCCTCTAGTCTTAATGAGAGAACGGATGTAATGAGGCCAGGTGGTTCGCTTGGGGAATATCAATAGTCTCTGAGTGTCAGTTACACCTAGGGTACCCTCTCGGGGCATGACAAAATTGGTACCAAAGCCTAGAGTTCAATTTCCTTGGAAGTCTATGAAGCCGTATCTAGTAGAGTTTTGTTTATGGGTGTGTTGTGCACCCCACTTCATAAGAAGGAGGGTATAGGAAATTTGGATGGGTTACCCTTCTTCCATGTTCTGAGTCATGCGATTAAGTTTAACTCTACGAAAGATCTCATTCGAACTCGTGTGTTACACATTTGCAGAATATGCCGCCAAAATGAACAGCTGCTCAAAGAGATGCCTCAGCCTCAACTGCTTAGAATGGCCAACCTGAGGTCCCGTTTCAGGTAGAGACAAGGAGACGGGGTCGCCCGGCCAGGACTGCTGAGGTCCCACAGGCGCCCCCTGCACAGCCTCAGCCAGCTCCTACCTCGGAGGCAGAGTTTAGGGGATCCATTACTATGCTTACTTAGTTAGTGGCCTCTTAGAGTAGCAATTGAGGTCCTCAGGCTCCTAGCTCCAGTTCACTGGAGCCCATAGCTTCAACCAGACTCAGGGACTTCTTATGGATGGACCGTCCAGTGTATACGGGGTCGAAAGTTGAGAAGGACCCACAAAATTTCATCGACGAGATGTACAAGGTTTTGAGGGCCATGCATGCTAGTAGGGTTGAAGGGGTGGAACTTGTCTCTTACCAAATAAAGGATGTTGCAAATTTCTGGTACAACTAATGGTAGGAAAGTAGAGGTTAAGATGTTGAGCAAGTGGAGTGGGATGAGTTTCAGACTGCTTTCATTGACCATTTCTTTCCCCAAGAGTTGAGGGAGGCGAAGGTTGAGGAGTTTGTGAACTTAAACCAAGGAGGGCTCACCGTTAAGGAGTACAATCTCAAGTTCATTCAGCTGTCCAAATATGATCTGGAGATGGTCCAAGACATAAAGGCTAGGATGAGAAAGTTCGTGTCTTGTTTGGGAAGGCATGTGTAGAAGGAGTGCGAAGTAGCCTCATTGGTCCCAGGCATGGATATTTCCAGGATTATGATGTATGCGCAGCAAACTGAGGAAGACAATAAGAGGGATAGAGAAGAGCAGATGAGTAGGAGAGAAAAATCGACAGGGCATGAGCCTAGCCACAAGAGACAGAATAAGGGTGATAAATCATATTTCCAAAAGAGGTCCTCTCACTATGCACCTTCTGCAGCGAGTGCACCGGTCCAACAAAACAGGTATGATCAGAAGTCTCAGGGTCACCAGAATTTTAGGGCCCAGGGTTCTAAATCTCAAGCTAGTGTGACACAAGGTACGAAGGGAAAGTCATCCTGTGGTAATTATGGGACGCTTCATCTAGGTAAGTGTCATATGGGCACGGATTCTTGCTACTTATGTGGGAAGATTGGTCATTTTCAGTATGAGTGTCCAAAGAGGAGACGGGGTGAGGAAGGCAATAGAGCACAGTCTTCTGCAGTGCCCCCAACTAGCAGTCATCAGAGGAGCACTACTACCGGTACAAGAGGTGAGGCTAACTGTATTTATGCCATGGGGACTCTTGAGGATCAAGGGGAAGTACCAGATGTTGTTAGGAGTATGCTTCGAGTCTTTACTTTTGATTTCTATGCATAGCTTGACCCGGGAGCCACTCCATCTTTTGTAACCCCCTATGTGGGTCTAGTAGATTTGAGATTCTTCTAGAATGTTTGCTTGAGCCTTTTGTTGTTTCCACTCCTACTGGTGAGTCTATATATTAGCTGAGAGGGTTTACAGGAATTGTGTATTATCCATTTATCATAGAGACACCTTGGCTGACTTGGTAGAATTGGAGATGGTTGACTTTGATGTGATACTTGGCATGGATTGGTTTTATGCCTGTTATGCCTCCGTTGATTGTAGGACTCGAATTGTCAAGTTTTAATTCCCTAATGAACCTATCTTAGAGTGGAAAGAAAGTTTTGTGGCACCTAAAGGCAAGTTTATCTCCTATCATAAAGCTAGAAATTGATCTCCAAGGGTTGTATCTACCACCTCATACGAGTTAAGTCTGATGATGTTGAGTCCCCCACTCTAGAGTCAGTCCCAATTGTAAATGAGTTTCCCGAAGTATTTCTTTAGGATCTGCCTGGAGTCCCTCCTAATATGGAGATTGACTTTGGGATTGATGTTCTTCCCAATACCAACCTATCTCGATTCCACCGTACAGAATGGCCCTTACTGAACTGAAAGGGTTGAAAGAGCAATTGAAAGACTTTATCGAGAAAGGTTTCATAAGACCTAGTGTTTCTCCTTGGGGTGCTCCTATCCTATTCATGTGCAAGAAAGTTATGTCTCTCAGAATGTGTGTAGACTATCGACAACTGAACAAGGTCACAATAAAGAACAAGTACCCTCTTCAAGAATAGATGATCTGTTTGACCAACTTCAAGTGCTTATTGTTTCTCCAATATAGACCTCAGATCGATTTACCATCAGTTGAAGATGAGGGAAAGTGATATTCCAAACACAACCTTTAGGACTAGATATGGCTACTTTGAGTTCTTGGTCATGTCCTTTGGGTTGACTAATGCACCTGCAGCTTTCATGGACATGATGAATAGGGTATTCAGACCATACATTGACATGTTCATGATTGTGTTTATTGATGATATACTAGTATATTCTAAGTATGAAGAGGAGCATGCTAATCATCTTAGAGCGGTTCTGCAAACTCTCAAGGACCATGAATTGTATGCAAAGTTTTCGAAGTGTGAGTTCTGGCTTAAGTCCATGGCCTTCTTATGTCATGTTGTCTCGGGCGATTATATTCAGGTAGATGCTCAGAACGTTAAAGCGGTTAAGAACTGGCCTAGACCAACCTCTTCGATAGATATCCAAAATTTCTTAGGGTTGGTAGGCTACTACCGTAGATTTGTCGAGGGGTTTTCTTCCTTGTCTATACCATTGACCAACTGACTCAGAAAAGGTCTAAGTTTCAGTGGTTTGATGAATGCGAGAATTGTTTTCAAGAATTGAAAACGAGACTAACTACAGCACCAGTTTTGACTTTGCCCGATGAGACGGAATATTTTGTGATATATTGTGATGCATCCAGAGTTGGACTAGGTTGTGTGCTGATGCAGAGAGGGAAGGTGATAGTCTACGCTTCCAGGTAACTTAAAATTCATGAGAAGAATTATTTGACTCATGATCTCAAGTTGGCAGCGGTGGTATTCGCGCTTAAGATTTGGCGCCACTACTTGTATTTAGTACATGTGGATGTGTTCACTGACCACAAAGCTTGCAATATGTCTTCAGTCAGAGAGAGCTTAACCTGCGACGAAGGAGATAGCTGGAGTTGCTCAAGTACTAACATTATTACTTATGCTGTTAGTAGGTTGTCCATAGGTAGCACTGCCCATGTGGAGGAAGGGAAGAAGGGACTAGCTAGGGAGGTACATAGATTGGCCCGACCGAAAGTGTAGCTTGAGGAGAACAATGAAGGCGAAGCCAATGTTCATAATAGTTTTGCTTCATCTTTAGTGCCAGAAGTGAAGGAAAAGAAAACTAAGACCCTGTTTGTTCCAATCGAAAGAAGTGGTTCACAAGCAAAAAGTGATAGTTTTCTCCAAAGGGGGAGATGGAGTGTTGAGATACCAGGGTAGATTGTGTGGGCCCAATGTTGATGGTGTCCGAGAAAGAATCATGGACAGAGCTCACAACTCCAGATATTCTATCTATCCTGGTTCCACCAAGATGTACCACGACTCGAGAGAAGTCTATTGGTGGAATGGAATAAAGAAGGACATCGCTGAATTTGTCTCTAAGTGCCCCAACTGTCAACAGGTTAAGGTTAAACATTGGAGCCCATGCGGATTGGGTTAGAATTTCAAAATTCCTAAGTGGAAATGGTAGATGATCAACATGGATATCATTACCTGTTTACCAAGGTCCCGAAAGAAACATGATTCGATATGGGTAAACGTGGACAGGATGACTAAAGCAGCCCACTTTTTGGTAGTTAAGATAACTAATATGACTGAGGAATATGCCTAGTTGCACGTTCGTGAGATTGTGAGGTTGCATGGATTCCCCTTGTCTATCATTTCAGACAGACGAGCTTAATTCACCTCGCAATTTTGGAGATCCTTTCAGTAGGGATTGGCTACCAAAGTGAATCTGAGTACAGTCTTCCACCCTCAGAGAGATGGTCAGGCGGAGTGCACTATTCAAACATTAGAAGATATGTTAAGAGCTTGTGTCCTCGACTTTAAGGGAAATTGGGATGATCATCTTCCATTGATCGAATTTGCGTACAACAACATCTATCATGCAAATATCCAAATGGCCCCTTATGAAGCTTTTTATGGGATGAGATGTAGATCACCGATCGGGTAGTTTGAAGTTGGTGAAGCTGGGTTGATTAGACAGGATCTTGTCCACCATTCCATGGAAAAGGTGAAAGTCATTAGAGAAAGGTTGAAGACGACACAGAGTCACCAAAAGAGTTACACTGATGTGAGGAGAAGAGACTTGAAATTCGAAGTATATGATTGGGTGTACTTAAAGGGTCACCCATGAAGGGTGTAATGAGGTTCGATAAGAAGGGGAAGTTGAGTCCACGATATATCGAACCCTACTAGATTGTGTAGAGAATTAAGAAGGTCACTTATGAGTTAGAATTGCCTTACGAGCTAGACGGGATCCATCTGGTATTTCACATTTCGATGCTGAAGAAGTGTTTGGAGATCCTGCATTGGCGATCCCTATAGAGAGTACTAGAGTAAAAGATAGCCTATCCTACGAAGAACTTCCAATCCAAATAATCGATTGACATGTTCGTAACCTAAGGAACAAAGAGATAGCCTCCGTTAAAGTTCTTATGAAAGAACCAATTTGTTGAGGAAGCTACATAGGAAGTTGAGGAAGCAATGTAAATCAAATATCCCACACCTATTCGTGCCAAATGATGATGAAGCTGAAGGTAATGTCCCTGTCACTAACTTAATGGAACTCCTCATTCTGGAAATGATGCATTCATTCTATTCTTGAGTCTAATATATGGGTTATAAATGGTGATGGATAGTTAAGAGTCGAGGTGTTTGATTGAGTTTTAAGATAAGCCTTGAGTCTACTCATGCCTAAATCTTACTTCTACCCATCATTCGAGGACGAATTATCCCAAGGAGGAGATGATGTAACACCATGTGAAATTACCAAAATGCTCCTAGAACGTAATCATGTGCAAAATGCATCTTCCCAAGCTTCGATGGGAAATATGAGACTAGATTTGCTATCAGCGTGAAAAATTGATCTAATAAATTTAAAAACAGTGTCAATCCGCGTCCCTGGCGTGATGCGAATATGGCACGGAGTAATAACTATAATTTTTTAGAAATTTTTGACAAGAACTTTAAAACTTCATTCAGAAATATTTTTAGTGAAAATACACTGGTCTGTGCCCCTAGTGCATCGCGAACCAATGCATATTTCATGACGATTTTTCTTTTAATTTTGAGAAGGGTATTTTGGGTATTCCTAACCTATTTTAAGTCCCAAAAATGAGTATGAAGGTCATTTTATATCGATTAAGGGTTTCCAAACTTGTTTTTCTTAAGTTTCTACGTGAGAATTCCTGAGAGAGAAGGCAAAAAACGCTTGGGGATTTCAAGGTGGAAAGTCAAGTTCTTGAGGAAGATCATGATAATCTTCATCCAGGTATGTAAGGCAACCCAAAACATGGGACTTTTCTCCCATGTGGCCCTTTCATTGTAGAGTGTTAATAGTTGAAGGTGATGGGTTCTGTCTGTACAATTTTCTGAATGTTTTTATTGAAATTATTTTATTTTATTTATATTTTCTTGAAGTGATGATCATCATAACCAATTACTTGATTAAATGGTTTAACTGAATTATTTATATGATTATATAAGCCCTACATGATTACTTTGTTAAAGATTACAAGAATGAACCTAGGGGATGATGTCTAGAGCCTTGATCATATGGGTGTACTTGCTTGTTGTGGTCCCAGACTTGAATTTAATGTGTTAATGGTTGATGTTGATGAAATTGATATCCTCAAATCCTTAAAGAAGTTGGAAGTAATCTTAAGGGAATATTCCTAGTTCCTTGACTTGATGAGACATGAATGAACAGATGTCCAAGTCCAAAAGAGACTAAATGATGACAAAGTTTGATGTTAATGTTTATGAGGATATTGAGTCTATGAGAGAAGTATCGACTACCGAAATAGGTAAGAGTGAGTCCCACTCGCAGTCACAACTACATGACCAGCGTTGGTGAGGATTAAACCATGAGAAAACGAATGTTTCCTTTGTCCGAAAGAGGACTTAATGTTATTTCTATTCTAGATCCAACAATGCACGCCCTCTATCCCAGCAAGGTATTGGGCGGATGTGGCAACGACATTAGTTCGTTGTATCATCACTGGCTCATAGGTGATGATTGTATGTCCGAGAAAGTCCCATATAGATTCCCTCATGATATTACTCAAATGTTGTTGTGATGGCATAGGTCTTGACTGATGATAAGTATGATAGTATCTATTCCTTGTTCTGAGATGAGATGAATATTTGTTAAGCTGATGTTTCCATGTTATCCTATTTATTTCACTTACTTTTAGCCTGTTTACATACCGTATATTCGATATACTAACGCCACTTTGGCGCTACATTGTTTCATGATGCAGATTCAGTAGATAGAGTATTTCAGCAGGTGAATCATTGAGGTCCAAACTTCCAGCTCCAGAGACTTGGTGAGTCCTCCCTTACATTCAGAGGATATCTTTTATTTCTTTTCTTTATGCTTTGGGTCGTCCTGAGTTTGTGGTAGCCATGCCTGCCATGGTACCATCCTAGATTGTTAACTATAAAGACTTCATAGACATAGAGAGATGATGGGTTGATGTTGGGGGTTCTTTTCTCCTTTCCTTTTCTAAACTGAGTTTCTTTAAATTCTATGAAATTGAATGGATATTAATGACTAGTTCTGTGGCCTATGGCCATTTTTCTTTGATGGAAATGTGGTAGGATAGAGTGCCCGTTGATATGCATCTTTATGTCTTCCGCTAGTCTTAATGAAAGAACGCATGTAATGAGGCCAGGTGGTTCGCTTGAGGACTAGCAATAGTTTCTGAGTGCTAGTTACGCCTAGGATAGTCGTGCAGCATGTTCTGGCGACTGTTAACCCAATAGTTGGACATTCTCTTTGGATCCAAGAGCGAGAGAGAGGGAGAGAGAGAGAGAGAGATAGATAGATATACTACATCTTTTACCATGGCAAGTTTAGGACGACAGTGGAAACGATGCTAATTTATTGTGCCCCACCTAACTTAAAGGTGACGCGATAGGATAGATGTTGGTTAAGAGAAACTCCCAAACAACATTAATTGAGCATGAGATTTATAACGGAGCCATTCTTTCTTTTCAAAGGTATATTCTAAAGAGCATGATTTACTTTAAACTTGTATGTTTTACTGAGTTGAGATGAGTTGAGCCCTTTGAGTTGAGTTGATGTTATTTCTATACTATTCTACCTGTTTCAGTTTCATCCAGCTATTTCACATACCAGTATATTCCACGTATTGAAGTCCCCTTCTAGGACTGCATCATTTCATGATGTAGATATACGGGATTAGGATCATCAGCAAGTGGATCGTTGAAGATCTTGGACAGCGGATTGGTGAGCCTCTCTTACTTCGGAGGATTCATATGTTGTTTTCATCTTGCTTTAAAGTTAGACACTTGTTAGCTTTATTTTGATTGAGGTAGTCATGAACATGTCATTGGCACCACCTCATAGTGATAGAGGCTTCATGGACTAGAGTCGGATTGTTGATTAATAAAACTATGAGCTAGTTTCTTTTCTACTAGCCATTTTTTATAATATTATTTTGAGACTTGAGGAGATGAGTCCATTTACTTCCTTTTGTTCTTTCGCTGATTTGTAGAATGTATGAATGAATGGATGTGATGGGCCTAAGTGGTTCGATTGGGGACTAGCAATAGTCTCTGAGTGCCGATTACGTCTAGGGTATCCTCCCGGGGCGTGACAGGCATTCTAGGATTTGGGAAAACAAGCAATTTGATTCACAACATCAGATAGTTATAGTAAAGTCGTATAACCATGAATCTTTCAGAATGATTCATTGCAAGAAAATAATTTAACACATAGTTGATTCAATTATCCAAATAACTATAATTTGTGTATAATCATGAATCATGTAATAAGACATACTACATGAAACAATAGATCTAATTCAAACCTGATTCAAAGAATCAAATTGCTATAGTAAAGTGTATGACATGAATCATGTATTAGTGATGTATCTAGTTTAGTGTGTTTGAATCACTGCAACTATATTTAAATTTCTCAAAATCATATAGAATGGATCACCAAACATTTTTAATGTTTATGCTTGATGTATCACGTATATAGATACATTGCAACACAAAATTTCTTCAACATATCAATACAAATATATCACATTGTATAATGCCACCTGATAAATAAAAGTGACCAAACTTTAACTGGTGAAACACTTGATTTGTGCAAACATAGGAAAATTACATTAATTTTTGAAAAAAAAGTATAAATAAGTCATATGAGTACTAAACAAAAATAACATAAGATTCATTACTGAAACTACTGGAAACTATCTAATTTATTTTAACTAAGTCATCAGTTGCAGGTGCTTCTTTGGACTGGTCCTTTGATTGTTTTGGGTCATTGTTTTCGCTGACATATTATTCAGTTGCCTCTTCCCAAACATATCTCCAAATTAGTGCAACGTATCTTGTTTGTAGAAACTTCGAGTCAAAAACACTTGATGGAATTTCCAATCCATCACTAAGATACTCAGCAACAATAGCAGCATACAATCAACAGTCCCTAAAATAAGAACGTTTGTTAATTTAAAACAAAAAGATAAAGTAATTTCAACAAGTAAAAAATATGATACAACACTTTCCACCCACACATGACTTACGTCCCAATGAATCACCATGTTTAGTGAATCACCATAAAAATTTATAAACAATTGGCAAATATAAAAAAACACATAATACATACTACACACAATGAATCACTATATTTTTCTAAATGAAACAACCCAATGAATCATCAAGTCAACCAAAACATACCCAATGAATCATCAAGTCAACCAATACTGTGACACCCCCGTGAAAAGACCAAAGTACCCTTAGAAATAACCTTGCGCGTAACACGTCTTCCCATGTTCCATTTTCAAATCTAAGATCCGATTTATGATCAGTACAAAAAACTGAGTCGAAAAATGGTATCGACTCGATTTTAATGCGACCGAGTCAAATTATTTTTTTCCAAAAAAATACAAAATAGTGAGGTTTCCATGCCCCTTCCGCAACTTGCTAGGGACGCGGAACCACACTTTGTTTTTTTTCAAAATTTTGACGAAATCTTACTTTTTGCGAAAACCAGGCAAATTATACTAGTGCGCGACACGCACTAGTGCATTTTCAGATTGTTTTGTTTCTTTTAATGGGGAAGGGTAGTTTCAACCTTTCCCACACTCCATAATTCTAAACTAGTCAGCCTAAGATGAATTTAAGTCCAAAAACGCTCATTTTATTCGTTCGTTCGTTCAAAACAAGAAAATCCTCCCAAGAAAATTCAAGCGTAAAATCAAGAACGGTTAGGGCCTTCAAGAAAATTTCTTCAATTCTCCAAGAGTTCTTTCCCAGGTATGTAAGGCCACCCTAAAACTATTATTTTTGAAGAATATCTTTAAAGATGGAAGTCTGTTTTCACCATAAATTTTCAAGTACTAGTTGAAGTTCAATCCCTATAATTTTGTGAAGCATGTTAATTCCCATGGTACGTATAGATTCTTGATGAATATTATGATTTTTGATTTTCTATATTACTCAATTAAAGTATTTTTATCAAGAGTACACTCATATATGAACAAGATTCATTGTTGTTGAGGTTCCTTAAAAATCTTGTTATTGTTTCAAGAGAAGAAAGACTAGTACGAGTACCTTTTAAGCTAAGATCAAGAAGTGCATTGTAAGAATTGGTTCTTGCATATCAGCTAAGTAACCTAGCATGTTTTGAATCATTGAGTTGATATTAGTTTTCAGTCACGCTAAAGAACCCAGATGAGAAAGCTAAGTAGTAAGTTGGGCTAAGTTCCCCAGAAACCAGATTTCAAGAATTCAAAATCCTTAAGTATGAGCTATTTAAAGATCATTTTTGGAAATAGTATTGAGAAACGATATGGCTGAGAGTAGAAATAATTACTTGAACTCATAAATTGTAGTCAGCATAGGATAAGATGGTACCACAGTACATTCCTCATTAGCTACTAAGATGACCTAGTTTTGGGATGGATCTATTTCCCTAGTTCTCCGTCCCCTACCCCGGCAAAGTACGAGATGGCTCTGACAGCGTGGGCAAGACGCTGTCTCACCACGAAGTTCATAGTGGTGGTTGTCGGTTAGAGAAACTCCCCAAGTTGAAAGATATATTTTACTTACCAGTTTTCAGTATGTTAATTTCAGCATACTAAGTATGTATTATTCAGCTAGTCTTAGGAGCTGCTTTATAGCATAATAAGGAATCTATGATCATAGGCTCTGATACCATGTTAACTCCATTAATGGAGATTGAAGATCAAGCAAAATCACTAATTAAAGTGTTCGACTGCAGAGAGAAAAATGAAGAAGAAGAAGGAGCTTCTAGATTGAAGTTCGTTACATTTGTGAATGTTAGCTACACAAGTACATCAAGGACCTCTATTTATACATGTGCACACACTCTAACTAACTTGTGACACCTCACCACTTTCTAACTAACTCATCATTAGTTAGTTACTCACACCATACAGCTTGTAACTAACTCAATTCATCAACAAGAATAGTTCTCAAATAGAACAAAAACATAGTAATGGACTCCTCAAAGGTTGCTGAAGATATAAACAGCTACCTCAAGAATAATTCGGAAGCTCGATCTTATAAAGAGAAAAGTCTAGACAAAGGGACCGGGCTCGCAACCTACAAAAATGTAGCAAGGGGTGAGCACCAAACAACAAGGTACTTAGTGAAATGGAATTAACCTAAAGTAAAGCAATGAAGAACAGAAGTACTCCTTAAATCTTAACCACAAACCACTAAATAACAACCTTGCACTTAGAAAAGTCTGAATATATATAATATAAGAAGGCCTAGAGTATCAACAAAAACTCATCGTATAACATCGTCTCTCAGAATGTACAAGTGATACATTGATCAAAGGGTATAATAGATATCTAGTCTCAAAGCCAAACACATAATAGTATCAATTAAGGAGTGATATGAGATGAAGTAAATTCTATTAGATGTGAATAATGCGATGGAATATCAAACAATCATGATGCATGTCTATTTTAAGATACACATGCGCTGATCATGTCAGAACGGAACACATGGGGGCCACATATGGACCATGTATCCACTGGAACCATTTTTCTTTGACATTTACTTTCATATCTAGCCTAAATTATTTCCCTTCGACTTTTCATTTCTCTTCCCTTTCTCTAGCCAGAACCATTTCTCCTCACTTTTTTTTCTTTTTTTTCTTTTTCACTAGCCGGAATCATTTCCTTTGACTTTGAATTTTTTTCACTAGCCAGAACCATTTCCCTTCGGCTTTTCATTTTCAGTGGCTCATCAAGCAAACACATATGTAGATGACATAATAGCCACATTCATATCAATAAAATATACAAGACGTCCATATGAGTCATATATATATATATATATATATATATATATATATATATATATATATAT
>JAPFFP010070894.1:0-24302 GCA_026153255.1 Solanum medicagineum
GAGTTGGTTCAGGGAGAACTTTTGCCATTTCCATGATTTGATTGGTGTAATCACTTTGAAGATTATTTTTGGTATTTTTTAAAAAAATTATCATTTTATTTCTCTTGATAGTTGCCCCGAGTCTTATTTGATTGGTTGTGAAAGTTAGTTTTTGAATTTTTTTTTGAAAAGTTGGGATTTTGCTAAAGAGTTAAGTTTTAAAGACTTAAGTTGCTTAATTTTGAGTGTCTTAGAGTCCTTTGGAGTTTCGAGTGTCAAAATGAAGTTTCATCAATTTGATTAGTTTTGAAATATGAAAAAATTGACCTAGGAGAGTTATCAGAATTAGATTTAGAGTTGTTTTGTGAATTTGAGGTCTGACGTTGAAAACTTAGTAAAAAATTGAAAGAGGTTTGATTTTGCCAACATTTTGAGCTACAGATGCTCGGATTGGATTTCTAATGGTCTCATTGATTTTGGGAGGTGATTTTGTCTCTAGAATGAGCTCTAGTATAATTTTTGGGTATTCCGATAAAGTTTGGTATTTTTAGTGCCATAAGTTAGTTCTATTGCGACTAATTGAATTTCAGGTCAAGGAGACCTCAGATTTGATTTACGACGATTTCATAAGTCTGGAACATTGAATTTTATAGCGATGTATATATGTTTTTATGTGTACAAGGTTATGAACGAATCTCAAGGGTCCATTTTGTAAACTGTTTTGCCTTTGGGAAAATATTGATAACTAGTGTCTGATCATCCTTCACATTCACGGACCCCACCCTCCGTGTTTGCAAAGTTATCTGGCTTAACCATTGCGTTCACAAAAAAGCTCAGACTGTGATTACATAGGGTCAATTGATTTGACCTCTGCATACGCAAATGCTCGAGCCGTGTTCGTGATTGCTAACTACTAGTCTCTGCGCTCGAGGGCCTAAGCTCCATGATCATGGAGAGTTAAAATACCCCTGAGCAGTAATCCCTTTTAAAAGTCAGATTTTGAATATTTTCTCCATTTTTGATCTTTGGTAGCTTGATTTAAGCTTTCATGTGTTCTTTCACAAGAATTCCATCAGGTAAGTTATTTTCGACCTATATCTTCATTACCTATTGATTGTTTCTTGATTTTGACATCAAATTTAGTGATTTCAATTGGGGAATTTGGGAGTTTTATATCAAATCAAATTTTTGACAAAAATGATAATTGTGGAGTGAATTTAACTCTATTCTTTAAATGATTTTAGCCAACGGACTCCTAATACCTTGAGGGACTTTTACATATAATTTGTTTTTGGATTTCAACCTTGTTCTTGAAATTAAATTTTTGAGCCACTTTGCCCATTCTCCCCAAATTTCATAATTTTGATTATTTAGTTTGAAATTTTATTATGAATCATTATTTGAATAGATTATGATACTTAAGAGTATATTTGGAAGGAAAAATCTCTACCATTAGAGTAATCGTAATTGTTAGCTAAAGTAAGTGGATTTCTAAACTGCAAGTGGATTTCTAAAAGTAAGTGGATTTCTAAAGTAGGTGGATTTCTAAAAATCTCTACCATTAGAGTAATCTCTACCATCTGCTTAGCTAATTCTGTCTAATTGTAAGTGGATTTCTAAACTTTGGTGGGCTAGAAAGGTGCCATCACACCCGAACAAATTAGTATCAGAGTCCTATGTTCTTAGTTTTGACATGTATACAAGCCTAGTTTAGTATAGTCTTGAGGATCGGTGCAAAGATGTCCGTTGCTTATCTTTGAAAGGATATGGAGACTGTTAGAAAATAATTTTTCTTCTTCTTTCAATTCAGTCGCACATAGATTCTTGTGAGTGTTGAATTATACGTGTTCTTTAAGCAGATGGACAAAATTAGAGAATCAGCTTTTGATGGATGAGGGGAGGCAACCCCAAGGTTTCTATTGAGAACTATCCAAGAGTATAGATAGAGACAAAGGTAGAGGCTAAGGTAAGGGTTAAGTTTGAGCCTAAGGAGTGGCACCAACCAGAGATCATAAGAGGGTTATCTTCTCCGAGCCCAAGGCTGAGGTCAGAGGAGATCATATCCCTCTAAGTATGCAGTCGTGCCATTACTACAGGATAATCTATTGAGAGTTTTGGGTATGCTTAAGATTATGGCATAAATTGGTACTGGTAGAAGCACGTCTAGTTGATCATAGACTAGAGTAAGAGTTCAGGTTTTGGACCATCACCAAGTCCCAATGTTTGGGAGCATGTGGGATAGCTACCAGTAACTCCTATAGTTGAGATTGATACTGCACCAGTCGTTGAGGTTTAGGGTACATCTGTAGCTACATTATTTGAGGATGAGCAGTGCCATTATAAGAGGTTTAGAAAGATGGACCCACTTCAGTTTCAGGATGGGAAGATCGAGAACGCCTATAAGTTATTAACCACATGTAGAGAGTTGTTAAAGACTGTTAATTTAGTCGAGTCCTATGGTATTTGTTATATTACCCTTCAGTTTCAGGGACCGCGAGGGAATGGTGGAGGACGTACTCAGGATCCTTGCTAGCTAGGTCTCCGTTGACAACTTGGGAGGTATTCTCTAGTACTTTTTATGATCACTTTGTCCCTTGGAGTGTAAGCGAGGAGAGTCTCTATAGATTTGAGATTTTGAGGCAAGATAGGTTGTCAGCACTAAGTACGATATTCATTTTTACTAGCTATCCAAACATGCTACTACCATCATCCCTGATATGAAAGAGAGCGTTCAAACATTTGTGAGGGGGTTGACTTATCTGATACATGGTGAGCTACTAAGGAGGTGGAGTTAATGGAGAGGGAGGAGTTTGTGGATCCTAAAAGTGCTCGTTCATCTGGTCATTTCTCTGATACCTCATCTGAAGGTAAAGGTTCGCTTCATGAGAGTGGTTTTTTTCATTGGTGAGGAGTTCATGCATCCCTACTAGCTTCAAAGGGTGGTCTGGGTTTGTTTAGTGTTTAGAGGCCTATGGACCAGGTTGATTATAATATTCTATCTTGTCCTTCACGACAACAGTCCACTCCGAGATCTTGTTTGGTTATGGAGGCCCTGACCATTTGATTCGACAATGTCCTTTGTAGACTCATTCTGGTCTATGCCTTACTTTCTTAGCAGCCCTAGTTAGAGATTCAACGCCTCTAGCTAGAGGTTCAACCCTCACAAACTAGAAGGTATCATAGAGCTTATCCAATTAGACATAGTCGTGCTCTTGGTAGAGGTGCAAGTGATACCTTAGTTTAACATGGTTGTAGAGTCGCAATTCAAACAAGTGAAGATCGTGGCACCCATTGTTATGCAATTCCATGGAGGCCTGAGGTCGAGTCTTCAAATGTGATTATTATAGGTATTGTCCCAGTTTATTATCATATTACATTTGTATTATTTGATCCTAAATCTACCTATTGATATGTTTGTATGTACTTGTCATCTAGATTTGATTCGTTATGTGGTCTCAAGCTTGTGCTTGTAAATATCTCTACCGTAGTAGGAGATCCCTTAGTGGTGGATAAGGTATATTGATATTGCCTTGTATCTTTGGCAGGTTATGATACTTGAGTGTACATGATTATTCTTGATGTCATAGATTTTGATGTTATATTGGGTATAGATTGGTTGTTTTCACATTGTGTCATCCTCAACTGTTATGCTAGGATAATGACTCTAGCTATGCTTGGTAGGTCGATTAAGTGGAAGGGTCCAAGTGACACCTATCCTAGTAAAATATATCTTATGTTCGGGAACAAAAATTGATTGATAGAGGTTGTTTATCTTATTTTGCTTTTATTCGAGATATCAATGTTGATTCACCTTCGATAGAGTCTATCCTACTAGTTAGAGAGATCATGGATGCATTTCCTTCTAATCTTCTAAGAGTCCTTTCCATTTAAGATATTGAGTTTGCTATTGATGTTGAGTTGAGAACTAAACCCATTTCTATCCCTCCTTACTGTATGTCTCTAGTAGAGTTGAAGGAGCTAAAGGACAAGCTTAAGGATTTATTGAGTAAGGAGTTTATTCGCACTAGTATGTCATCATAGGGTGTCTCGGTGTTGTTTGTAAAGAAGACTGATTGATCAATTAGGATATGTAATGATTACATGCAATTGAACAAAGTGAAGATAAAAAACAACCATCCTTTTCCCCGAATCGATGATTTATTTGACCAACTCCGGGCAGTGGTGTTGTTTTCCAAGATTGATTTGAGATTCGAGTCCCATTAGATTAAGATAAGAGTGTCTTGACATGTTAAAGTCACTATGAGTTTCTTGTGATGTCATTTAGGCTAACAAACAGCCCCAAGGTTCTTATGGATTTATTTATGAATATTTTTAATAATGACATCTTATTTTATTCTAAGATTGAGGCGGACGATATATACCAGACATTTGAGGAATGTGCTTCAGCGGTGAAAGAGGAGAAATTGTATTCCAAGTTCTCTAAATGTGAATTTTGGCTAAGTTTGGTAACATTTTTGGGGCATGGGCATAAGGGTTGATCCAACCAAGATTGAGGTTGTTTAAGGATGAACTATACCTATGTCAACAATAGACATTCATAGTTTTGTGAGTTTGAGTTGATACTAGTGATGTTATGTTTAGAGCTTTTCCACCGTAGCTGCTCCATTTACTAGACTCACCCAGAAAACATAGCATTTCACTAATCCAATGAATGTGAGAGCTTCCAAAAGTTTAAGGTATTATTGACTATCGCATATGTCTTAACTTTGCCTAAGGAGGGTGTGGATTTCATCATATATTGTGATGTATCGGAGTCGGGTTAGGAGGTGTCTCAATGCAAAAAGGGAGAATGATTTCCTATGCCTCCGGGCCATCGAAGACATATGAGAAGAATTACCTCACCCATGACTTAAAGATGACAATGGTAACAAGTTATGTCAACATTATCTATATGAGATTCATTGTGAGATTTTCACCGATCACTGAAGTTTACAATACATTTTCAGCCAAAGAGACATGAATTTAAGACAGAGGAGGTGGATTAAGCTTTTAAAGGATTATAATTTGACTATTTTATACTATTCAGAAAAGGCCAATACGGTGGCCAGTGCATTGAGTAGGAATTCTCTAGCATGGAGAGTCTTATAGCTATTCGAGCTGAGGAGCAACCCTTTGCTAGGAATGTTCAGAGATTCACCAATGGGTTGGTGATAATATAGCTTTCAGATGAGAGAGATGTGCTTACTTTCATGGAGGTCCATTCTTCCTTGATATATCATATTTGGGAGTGGCAGTTTGAGGATGAAAAGTTGTGTCTTATTCAAGACAAGGTGTTTAAGGTGAGGCTAAGGAAACCATGCTTGATTTTGATGATTTGATGATTAGGGACCAGATTTATGTGCCAAGGTAGGTGACTTGATTGGATTAATACTTGAGAAGGCTCATTATACTCAATTTTCTATCCATCCTGGGGCAGCAAAAATATATCATAGCCTTATTCAATTAGTGATATGGCATGAAGAGGGATATCGCAAAATTCGTATGTTAAGTGTTTGATATACAAGTAGGTTAAAGTGTAAGCATCAGAAGCTTAGGGGTGAGTTTCAAAAGACATCTATTCCGACGAGGAAGTAAAAGCGGATCATTATGGATTTCATGGTGCGTTTAGCCATGATGACACCCAAGTTACACCTCCTTTTGAGGATAAAATGGTCGTTGTCAAGAAATAGAACCTAACCAAGGTTAGGGGAGAAACCAAGGGAATATGTAGAGTTACGAGAATTCAATTAATGCAATTTGAGTGATTAACCAATTTACTTTCCCAAAGGGGGGGGGGTTGCAATAATCAGTAGAAAAGTAAACCTAACTAACATAAGAGTTTAATCAATATGGAGAGAAACTAGAGTTTTTGTTTTCCCCATGATTCCCTAACTTACTATCACCGGATAACCTAATTCTTTTCTAGTGTATAGCATGCAGGACGGTAAGTTAAGTTCACCAAACCCTTTGGTCTAGGTGAGAGGCGAATTTCACTACATAACTTGGCCCATCTCCTCAGTGTGCATTACTAACCCTTACTTATTAGTCCCAGTACAACCTCCCTTGGCCAGTTCGATTGATTATACGAGAACACATCAATCAAATCCTGTTAATTAATCTCTTTTTTCTATTCGTTACTACCTAGGTCCAGTCGGTAACACTAGAAGACTTATAATTTTAGCTACCACTAGAAAACATGCAAAACGAAGAGAGTTAATTAATACATGCATACACACTTTCCAAGAATTATGATTTATCTGATTTTACTTTGTTATTTCTTCATGGTTCCCACAACCCTAGTTATGGATTTAGCTACTCATGATTTGTGTAGATGCAAAAGTTATGAACTGGAATTACATAATAGAGCACTTACACAATTGAATTAAGAACAAGTAAATCCAAATTTCAATGAGAATCACAAGATTGAAGGTCAAATCAAAGTACAAGTATTCTCACAACTCTCCAATGTTTTCTACTTAATCTCACCATTTTTTCTCTCTAACTGTTGAGCTCTCTTTCAACTTCATGAAAAATAACCTTAAAACCTATTTATAATTTTTTAAAATACAAGTCCTAAAAAAAATAAGATAGCTGGGTCGGCACAACTTACAAATAGGTTTACGGGCCATACTGCATCCCACGGCCCGTATTCGGGGTCTCGTAAAGTGTTGCTGAAAATTTTGATTTGAGATCTATGATACCTCTCTATATCTCGTAAAGTGTTTTATGGCCGTAGGTAGGTTTCGTCTGATGTATCTTCAGAAAGTCCCTCATCTCTGATCCTCAGGATACGAACCATGATTGACAACTCTTAAACCAATCCACGACCCGCCTACATGTTCATAGAAAAACTTTAGAAAATCAGCCCCTCACTGGAATTGACACGAAACCTCCTTAATGTCCCGTAGAATGATCGTAAAGGGGCTCGTACTTCATCAAACTTAGCAACTTCTGTATTTTCTTCCCAAATCAAGGCGAACCCTGTAAACATGCAATTTAATCACAAAACACATAAAACCAACTAATATCGCATTAAGAACACACAAAATTCAAAGTTTTAAGCATCAAAAGTGCTATATTTTGATAGCATATCAACACCCTCAACTTAAAATTATTGTATATCCTCAAGCGATGGACTCAATCTATATAAGTACTACAGTGACACAAAGACCTCAACCCAATGACATAAATCACATCAAACTTGAACGCGGATACCCACACCACGTTTTTAAAGCAGAATCAGATAGTCATTTAGCAAACCAATACAGACTCATGCATGTGACAACACAACTATGACAAATGAGGTGCTATCAACAATCCACAATCACTGAATAAATGCTAACAATGCGATGCAAGTGACCTTACAGAAAGAAGTCCCATGTCTCACTCTCAATGTTGTTTTCATATGTAAACTAGGGACTACGAAAAATTACTCACCCTCTTACAAAAGATATTCATGCATTATGCCTAATACTTTAGGCTTACCCCTATACTCATGACTAAGACTTTCGACCACTTGGACTAGGATCATTTTTGGACTTTATAGGCCTGTAACATAGGCTCAAAGGGCTTTGGTATGGTATTTTGGGAACATAGTGACTAAGGACCTCGTTGACACTGCTTTTTCATACACTTTTGCCCTACCAACACTGCTATTTTTCATCTCACTCTCCCTTTATCCTATTTCAAGCTTTATTGGGTGCTTTCTTTTCATTTTTTTCAGCTTTTTGCCTTGCTTTTATACTTCATTTTTCTTTTTGTCTTACAACTAAGGCATCACTTATTATTCTTGCACCCAGTACATGATTTTTCTCCTTTTCTCTGTATTACTAGCTTTACCCTCCTTTTGTGTTTCACCCTTACACTAGCCACCCTCATCTTAGGCTTTTGCACTGAGTTGAGGTGCACATTATCCATCCCCAGAATCAGGGCCACGTTTGGTAGCCACTCTCAACTTAGGCTTTTTGACTCAGTCAAGGTGCATAATGTTCAAGGAAGGACCAGGGTCAATTTCAGGATTTTACAACTAACAAGGTTAGGTTAAGTAGGTATTTGCAAAGAATATGCACATGTTAGGCTCAAATATTAGGATAAGGGATATTCTGCAACTTTGTTGGTCATTTAAGCTAAGTAGGCTTTTAAGACCAATGACCTAAGATCCTTTTCTAATCCAATTAATCTATAGTTTAACTTATAGTAAAAGAGCAAGCTCTGAATTAGCACACAACACATGAATATAACAATTTAAGGTCACATTCACATGGTACTGATTACATTATCAACAAAAGACTCTCAAATCATGCTTTTTATCTCAATTTAACCTCACTTATAGGAACAATCATTATCAAAACATCTAAACATGCATGGTTACTATCTAGACTAACTAATAAAAATTTTGGTTGGTATCATTTTTCACACAAAACAAAAACATTCTATATGCCACAAGTATTAGTATTATGTGTTACAAATATTACCTAAATATCCTAAACATGCGATTCAATTGAAAATAAATATCCATGCGGAAAAGGAGCACAGGCAAGAAAATCATAGGATAAAAATTTGGGGCAGTTATGGACCCAAGCTACTCAGACTTCACTGAGACCCATAACTACCCACACCCCACCGAAAAAGAGGTGCATTGTCCCCAATGCACACAATAAAAGCAAAACAAAATATAAGGGGTAAAAAATCATACCTAGGTGCCTAAGCGTCGGTGTGTAGCTAAGTCTGACTACCCTCTCCCTGTGTGGTGGTCTCCTCAGTAATAACACTTTGTCCAGAGGGGCCAACACCCCTCACCGTCTCAAGCTCTCGAACCTGTTATCTCTCCTCCTCCTGTCTTAACTCCCTCAAGATAAGCTCGAGCTCCTCTTTCTCAGTCAGCCCCACATATGCGCGCATGGTATCCTCACATCATCTGTGTGGGGCCTCTTCCTGTGGAAAGGATGGATATGCTCATCAGGAGAAAAAAGATCTACCACTGGCACCTACAGCGTGGTCTTTGGTAATGTCACCGGTGTTGCCAGTGTTATTGTCATATCGGCCTGGAGTTGTTGGATCTCCATTTGGATGGTAGTCAAGTCTGTTGACTAGCCTATGCTCAGGCTCTGCTATACCTTCGTCTGGTGGAAAGACAGTCCTGAATAGTGGTGATCGTGTATGCTTGCATGCGACCCTTTAAATCTGAAATCGCCTGGCGAACCCATGGCCTAACTCGCGACACACCACCAACTGGTAAGTGCATCTGGTAGAGATGGTGATGCTCGCGGTATAACAGGAAATTCTGTCTCCAACCCATTGCCGGAGCCTGACTCTGAGCTGGACTTCTCTCAGAATGGAGTCATTTAAATAAAATCACTCCCGTCGTGGCCTCCTTTATCCGAAAGGGGAGTGTAGATGATAAGAGCCTGAGTATGCCCAGCTTTGGCAGTATCTCTCGTCTGAGGTCTAGAAGCCTGTGCATCCGGATAGACTCCAAGGTCCTCTATTGTTCCACTTAGAGTAGGGGTCTGCTCATCCTCCGAGGGCTTATCTCTGAGCCTCCTTTGTAAGGCCCTGATCTTATCATGTTTTGCTTTTAAGGTCCATAGTACCTGAAACATGAACATTTACGCACTTTGGTTAGCCCTACAGATCAAAAATGAAATGCAAAACAACCCAAACTTAGTTGCAGAAGAGTCTACGAAAGCACCTCTACGGGCCGTAATAGATAGTATGAGCCGTAGAGGGCACTTGTAAAATAGTGGTTACAGAATTTTTGTTCACTGGAAATGTCTACAAAACTAGGTACGACCTGTAGAATGTTCAACAAGTCATAGACTGAGTCGTAGAGTATTTCAGTGACTTCAATTATTTCAGGCAAGGATCCACGAGACCTTTCTACGAGCCGTAAAGTGTTCTGCGAGTCATAGAAGGTCTTGTCTGATGGGTACTCAGAAACTTTAGGTCTTTGGAATTTTGTACGAGGGGAAATTATGACTCGTGGAATATTTCAGGGGTCGTAAAAGCCACTTGTAGACTAGAAAACATAGTGACCTGAGTTTCTAAGTCCATCAAAACGGACCCCATACGACTTTTCAATCTTATTCCAACAACATCAAAGCAACACACACACACCCAAATGATTTTCATCACAACAATCAACTCCCCAACATGATAATTAACACATATACCCCATAAAAAATAACTAAACATGCTCCCCTAACCCTTCTGACCATGTATGAATGATTTCATAATAAAACTATGCACTAGTGTCATCACCCACAAAATTGCGCATACAGTCAATTCATCATGAATGGTGGGTGATTCAATAGGCGCAAAAACATGCTATCTGAATCATACAACAAAGCAACCACACCCATTTTCGATTTTAGACATATATTTCAAGGACGGGCAACCATAATTTAATTATCAACATGTTAATTGCTCATATAGGTTTGGGTCTAACAATACCATTCCTGACATAATTTCCAATTTAATCATACAAGTATAGGAAAACTAATGGCATTGGGTTGACCGAAGACTTACCAATTTGTGTGAGTAGATTGTAGAAGATAAAGGAGGTGAAAAGACACTAAAACCCTAGGTTGTCAAAAAACTTTTCCGGAGAATGGTGGTGGTGACAGCCGTCAGTTGTCAAAAATTTTGGAGGTGGGGGTTGTCCGAGTGTATTTGTAAATTAGGGCTAAAAATGGTGTGGCCTCAAGTGAGACCACACTTGGCCTCAAATCTTGCTTGGTGGCCTTGGGGTGGTGTTGCAAATTAAGGCAAACCTCACTGACACCCCACATAGGCTGTGTGACACTTCATGGGTCATGTAGAGGAGCCGTGGGGTGACCTAGTCTTGAAATATCCATATTCGGGGCTAAGGGAGGCCACACGACCAGCCACATGGGTTTGTGGTGTGAGATGGGCAGTTTGTCCTTCCGTGAAGCTCTAGAATGAAAACTTTTCTAAGTGTTAAATCACTGCCTCATAAATTTTTTGTGAAATGTTTTTAAGGTTGGGGTGATGGGAGCACCACACGGACCGTGTTGCTTCACACGACTCGTGAAAGGTGTCCGTTTAGTAGGCTCGTGCGAAAAATTCTAGTGTTGATTCAAGATCGAAATTTCCAAAAACTTTTCTAAGTATTATTTCACGGGCACTCCACACGGACCGTGGAGTGCCACACGAGCCATTTAACCTCCAGTCAAGTGGCTTCCAGTAAATTTTTCTCCGATTAATGGCATTTTTGCAAATTCAGTTATTTCTATTAGTCATTTGGGAATTCCTATGCTCTTTTAAAGTCATATAAAGACCTAAAACCTATTTCAGACATTCAAAATCACTCTTCATATTTTAAAACCTCTCAAAAGCTTTCCACTAAAGAACACTTGGAAATTTCTACATTGGAGCTTGGGAACTCAACTCTTCTTCAATATTCTTTGGGGTTTCTTCATCTTAGTAAAGGTATGTGGGTTTGATCCTTGATTACCTTCCAATCAAGAAGATCCAAACTATTTTCAAGCAATTTTACGAATTTATAGCTTACGTTAAATTGGGGTTTTGAATATTATGATTCCTAAAATTCTATTGATGCATGGGTGGTGTTTATTTGATGATTTTAAGGTAATTTAAACCATTATATGAGGATTTACTTTGGGTTTATAGAATTATAAGTATGCATGCCCCCTTTAAGGCTCATATAGGCATGGGTGACTATATTTTGATTTTAAATATGAATTTAATTATGTTTTCACTTGAATTTTATATTATATTATTGGTTTTAGATTGAATCTTAATTACCCATGTCATTCTCTCATTATTCGTAGCATATGAATCCATGTACATGGATTATTATGGAAATTATGAAGTGGGTTAAGCCCAATTTTGTTAAATGATATGATTTTGATAAGATATTGGTTATGACAAGAATTTGATCACATACATGTCATGATTATGACTTTTTTGAGCATTTTGGGTGCTTGCACCATTTTATTTATGAATGGGCTATACCTATGCATGAGTATTACGACTATGAAAGTATGGTTTTGACATTTGAGCCTAAATATAAACCATCATGAAAGGTGTTTAGCTTTTAAGCCCAATTGTGCATTGAAATGTTTTGGCAAGACTTGTATCTTTTGAAAGCATATATAATTAAGTATATTATAATTATTCTTGTGGGATGACAACTTAGCACCGATGGATTGGGGGTGTTAAGACTATCCCCAAGGGCTCTCTCCCTTACCTTGAACTATGTACCTAGCATAGGTTTCCTTTCCGAAATGGGAGGCCCGTAAGAAAAGATGCCTCCGAAATAGGGTTGCCCATAAGAGATGAAATGATATGATATGATATGTTTTGATATGAAAATCCTATCCGATATGGGAGGCCTGTAAGGTGAAGCATGGTTTACCCTTGGCAAGTAAACCACTTCGTTATCGATGAGGGGTAATCATCGGGATTCTGAGTAATAGCTCACTTGGTCTTACTTAGGTCAATTGAGGTCTCATCCCTACTATTTATATGAGCATCATTTGCATTTCATGCATCATGAATTTCATAACATCTTGCTATACTATACTTCTTGTTATATATATCTCCTTCTATAATATGTGCCCTTGTCATCTAACATTGATATGCAGGGTTTTCGTAAGTTTATGCATTGCACCTGCGTACTTCGTACATTCAAACATACTAACGCTTACTCTTTATTACATGATTTCATCATGTAGGGACCGAGGACTTTTATCATCCATCGTTTGACGCTTAGCTCGGATTCCATGTTTATTGTAGTGGTGAGTCCTATCTTCCAAGGACGATCTACCATCTACCTACCTCCGGTACTTTAGTTTCTTTATGTGTTAAGGCTGAGCCTCGAAAATGTCTTGGCCCCCGACCCTTCTATGTAGAGGCACTGTTGGACACCTCGTAAACCTCCTTGCATTTTATGCTACATGTTATGACTTTGAGTTGGTTATCTTGATTATCGTTATGTGATTTGGTTATATGATTGATGGCTTGTTATATGTTGTGATGGAAATATCTTAAGTCCCGTAATACCCCCATAAAGTGAGTCCTATATCCCCCTCTAGTAGTACTATGTGTTTATTTGTGTGTGATTCCAAACCGATGATGTGAGTTTTGGTATCTTGAGGCTTGTTTGGGGACTCTTGGATTCCCATTCGCCATATCACATCTAGGCCCTAGGTCCGAATCGTGACAAAGATGGTATCAGAGCCCTAGGTTTGTAAATGATCCTCAAAGTCCAACATGCTGCATTAAGTAGAGTCCTACTTATGGGCGTGAAGTGTACCATGCTTATAAGTGGGAGGCTATGAAAACGTTCTAGGAATTGTCTCACTTTTTCATGTCTTATGTCGTGCTATAAATAGTTAGTTTCACTCTTGACCTTGATGATATCCTTGCTCTAGTTCAGAAGATGCCTCGTGCTAGACCTGCCAGACTAGCCCCAGTTAATGAGGGTTAAGCACCTCAAGGGCCTATGGAAGAACCTATGTCTAATGGTGAATTCTATACGGCCTTTGCCATGCTTGACCAAGTGGTGAATACTCAGACTAGGAAGGCCGATCTTGGGATCCCACTTCGACTTCTACATCAACATCAACATCAACATACCCGGTGCCTCAAAAGGTTCCCGCTCATTGCGGGGTGAGGGGGGGTCGGATGTACGCAGCCTGACCCCTATGTTTAAAAATATAAAGCGGCTGTTTCCAGATGACCCATGAGGTGCGTCGAAAGTTGCATTGACTAACTGCTACTTCACAGATGAAAGAAGCGCAAACAGTTTAAAGAGCCATTTTGCTTTATTCTATCATACTCCAAAGCCAAAAAATATTCAATCTTTGGCTCCATTCGAGATTGATGGAAACCCCACTCCGACTTCTAGAGTAAGGAATTTCACCTCGATGAATCCTCTGAAGTTATTTTGGGTCTAAGGCTAACGACGATGCTTAGGAGTTCATTGATGAGCTCTCCAAAGTATTGAATGTCATGGGTGTCGCTTCTGAGGAGAGGGCTGAACTAGCTGCTTATAAACCAACGAATGTGGAATAGGTGTGGTATACTCAGTGGTGTATGGAGAGAGTTTATGGTGATGCTATCAATTTGGGGGAGTTCAAGTTTGCTTTCCTGGATCATTTCTTCCCACTTGAGCTTAGGGAAGCTAAGATGACCGAGTTTATCAACCTCAGGCAGGGTAATATGAGTGTGAGGGATTATGCCTTTATGTTCACTAAGCTCTCCAAGTATGCTCTGACATTTGTGGCTGATCCTCGTGCAAGAATACATAAGTTCATTTTCGGTATCTCTAATTTGCTTGTACAAGAATGCCAAAGGACTATGCTTAACTAGGATATGGACATCGCTAGACTTATGGTTTATGCCGAACAAATCAAATGGGAGAAACTGAAAGGGAGAAGAATGCATGATACTAATAGGGCCTGTTTTGATGGTGCTTTATCCAGCTCTCGGGGTGGTGGTTTTGGTCGCTTCCAACAGGGCCAAGGTTTAGGAGCTCGGGTTGCTAATGCTAGGTGCCTCCTTCTAGGGAACCGGTTGGTGGTGGACATGGATACCCTTTGTGTGGTAAGTGTGAGAAGCACCACACATGACTGTTGAAGAATTTCGAGTGCTGGTTTCGGGTATGGTGATAAGGATCACAAGGTGGCTAATTGTCCCAAGAATACTCCAAAGGTTCAAGGCTGGTGTCACGACCCGGTCCTGGCCATGATGGCGCCTATTAGATCCACCTACAGGCAAGCCAATTACCTAAGCCATAGTGTACCTGTCCTAGCTCTCTTGTTAGATCATAGCCAACACAACAATATAAATAACTGAAACCAGAACCTGGAAGTCAACTGTACAGAGCTACTATAGACTCAAATAATATATACATATATACATACATAACTAGAATAACAATCTACACATACAAGTCTCACTACATATACAAGGCTAGTGTCTGAATACAAAAGACAGTCGTCAAAACAGAAAGAGACTGCAGAATATCTAGAGCTACTGATGCTCACCAATGTCTCCTGAATCGCCTGCAAACCCCTAATTCATCTACTGTGGCTAGTTCCTGGACCTACACCATGGGAAGATACAAACATTAAAATAGGGGTAAGTACCGATAACAAGCCCCCCATAGGCATCATCGATCGGTCGAGTGAAGTACTATGAATGTAGAAGGCTCAAATATAGAGAACTGCAATAAATCTAGCAAATTTGAACTTTGATATGGAGTAAACACGTCTAGAGAATCACCGAACCCAGCTAAACAAACTCAAGTGATATGCAATGATACTAACTAACTACGAGTAAGCCCAACCCAGAACTGTCAATGGACTGAGTCATAGTGCTCTATGCGGGTGTAAGGCCCTAATACATATGCTTGTACGCCAATTGGGCCCCCATAAGCCCAAAAGATACACCCACACACAATCCAGCTGGTAGAATCACCACGAAACTCACAAAACAACCACGAAACCCAACTCCCAATATCACATGATCCAAGGGTTAGCTGAACGTGGGTGTAAGGCCTTAGTGTCTAAACCTGGACTCCCCCTAAGCCCCCATAATCCTAGAGGATACAAATATGCACAATCAAGGTATGTATAGGTGAGTGGATCCATAGGTAATCAATTGGGTCCTCGACCCATCCAGTAACCAGTATCACATAGGGCCTCGAACCCCTAATAGTCACAGAAAGCCTAGAACCCCCTTCCCGACCTGGCCGCTGGTCGGGGCAGTCAGCCAGGGCCAGATGGTCTGGCATTATAAATAATAGTGGCATGTATCTCCCGCGGGAGAAAGAATTCCCCTAACATAATCAATAGGGCCTCGAACCAAAGAATAATCAACTGGGCCTCGAACCCAAGAATAATCAATAGGGCCTCGAACAAAGAATAATCAACTGGGCCTCAAACCCAGGAATAACCAATAGGGCGTCAAACCCAAAAATAGTGAACTGGGCCTCAAACCTAGGAATAATCAATAGGGCCTCGAACCCAAGAATAGTCAACTGGGCCTCGAACCCAGGAATAATCAACTAGTGATCGGACCTTAGAATTGGCATCCGCCACCCAACATCTCAGTCGTGGTCACAGAACTCAGACCACGGGGCGCAACTCACGGGTCTCAGACACTCAAACATGACCACTGGAGCTTGAATAGTGACGGGGAGCGTCATTCAAGCTTGATGTATCAAAATAGTCCCTCACTTAACCAATCTGTCCAAATTCGAAACTCCAAAGTCATATCGTGCCTAGAGTGAACTTAGGCGACGACACTCATAACTTAAATATACCACACAATCTAGTCCACATATCTATATGTCACCATCCCTTAGATAACTCTATCTAATCCTAGCCTCAAGTAAGGACAATAAATGTAGAAGGACCGACAACTTTATATAGAAGTATATGTCTCACAGGCTAGTGTAAGGTCATGCCACCCAAAGCCAACTACACCACATTCCAATTAATCCTAAGTACTTTGAGTAAATATAGATAACCACCCAAGTATCTGTGAGGCTCTATGCAGAGTATCTAGGGCAGCATCGGCTGAAGCCTAGGCTAAGGCCCCGAGAGAATAATGAGTCAGAGAATAAACAATAGGGTCCTAGACCCAGTGTATCAACAGATATATCACAAGTATCCAGAACAACCAAGTCCAGTAGAAGTCATATTTCTACCAAACCAGTCTACAATACAACTATATCATATGTATCTAGAACAAATCGGCCCATTGGAACCATATTTATACCATAGTCAGCCCACAGTATGATATGTAATCAACAAAAAACCTCACATCCAATATATCATAGTAGCATTAGGCTATATATCCCTACAGATAGAAGTTAAGCCAGAATACATACCTGTTACAGGGTGTTAGCCCATTTTTAACCTTTACTAGGCCTTATCGTAGTTCTACAATGCCAAAATTTAGTTACTATAGTGGTCACAACTAATACAATCCAGAACAACCACAAGTATCCCAAAATAAATGTAGTTACCCCATATGCTAAGTACAACGACTATCTTGGAAAACATGTGTTAACAACTCATGACAACAACGTTAAAATGCATAGCAGAAAATATAATTAACAATCAGCCTCATGACATATATACATATCTTACTCAGGACTTTCAGCCGCAAACAACTCCCAATATACATGTATTTCAGCTCAGTCTAGAGGTAAGGAAAGCTTAGCCTACCTGAAAGGCGAATCCACGTGCTTTGAATTAGTCCACGAGAGTTTTACCCTTTCCAACCACCTCCAAATGCTGCTCCACTGTTAAAATATGAATCACAACATAAATATGGCAATTTTGACTGTAATATCTCAAGAAACTGGGAAGAATAGATCAATTGCAACTAAAACGAAGAAAGTGAGGCCCACGCCTGAAACACCAACTCAACCCCCATAAAACGACCCTTACGCCACCCAAGACTATAGCCAAAAGTTCAGCTCAAAACGAGGCCCAGAATAATTAGAAACAGCCCAACAACAAATGACATTTCTTATCGGAATTTACATACATGTACAACAGCTTCTTGGCCAAATTTCCCAAAAATGCAGTCAAATTAATAGAATCCAAATGTACCATGATTTAGGTATCAACAATTAGTACAATTTAGACCCAAATTCCACTTAACTCCGATGAGGAATTACCGAGATATCATAGTTTGAATTTTCTCCGGTGAAATGCAACAAAAACAGCAGCTATATTAATATTTATGCACCAAACGGAGCTCTATCAATTAATTCTTCCATTACCATGAAGTGCGCCTCGAAAAATCATACAAAATAGACCCAAATTTTACCAAATCAGATTCAAAATGAATAAGAAGTCACATCTCGAAGTTTTCAAAAACATACTTGAAACACAGCAGCAAAAACAAGGATTTTTACCTCAAAAGATGCACCAAAATCAATTTCTGACGCTTCTATGATGTTCAGCTCAAAAAATACACAAGATAGCCTTTTGAATCATGGAAATCGGACCAAAAATGAGGTAGATATCGCTATTCAAAATCATGTCTACGTTCTTTTTTTTTTTTTTTTACATTTTCTAGAAGACTTTCCCAGATATACACATCCTTTTTTCCTTTTATTTTAAAAAAATTTTTAAACTGCCTGCCACATGGCAATTCTCACTTGGCTACGCCAGGGTCCCCTTAACTTTTTCAACAACAGCTCAAACTAAATTTCGATGCTCCGGCCTCATCCGAAGTCTCAAAAATACAATCCATATGTGAAATCTGATCAGAAATGGCATTCCAGACTCAAGGTATAGTCGAAATTCTCATAAGAGGTACTTTTATCCAAATATGGGTACTATTTCCCCAATATCGAAGTTTACCGAAGGGGCCAAAACACAACCGGAAGCCTCGAAGACTGAATGAAAGGTCCTCCTAGACCAAACTCAATGTTTTGGACGCAATGGTGCGGTCATAATTTTCATTTGGGGCATATTTACCAATGACCTTAGCTATTGACTCATTCCAACGGCTAAATTTGTAAAACTCGACATAATTATACCCAACGTACTCCTAGCCTACTTCAGTCATTTTGGAGCTGATGAAACTATCAGAATTCCTCTCCAAGGCCATTTACTAGTACTTTACCGAAAATTTATTTTTCAATTAAAATCTGACGTTCAATTCGAAAAGTTGTATAATTGTCAAACGATTAACCCGACGACCGAATACCCAGTTCCAATAAGTCATAAATAATCTACGGTCACTACAAAAATGTTTAAACTGATAAAATATGCATAGGATCACTGAAATGACTTGGAGGGTCATTACAACCAGGTGGCTCAAGGTGAAAAAGGTCAGCCTAGAGTTCCTCACGTGTTTCTTCAAGGAACAACAAATTCTATGCTCTTCATGCACGTTAGGAGGTCGAGGAGGCTCCGATTGTTATGACTGGTACGATAAAAGTCTTTGAATTTGATGTTTATGCTTTGCTTGATCTGAGTGCAAACTTGTCTTTTATGACTCCTCTATTAGCTGTTAAGTTTGTATGAGTTTGGAGATTTTGAGGGAGCCTCACTTGGTTTATACTCCCGTGGGTGAAGCTGTTGTTGCACATAGGGTCTATCATGGTTGTCCTGTTTCTATGTTGCATAAGGTATTTCTTTGTGATCTTGTGGAACTTGAAATGTATGATTTTGATATAATTCTTAGGATGAATCATTTGCATGCATCACATGCCTCTTTAGATCGTAGAACCCAGAAGATCAAGTAGCAATCTCCTGGTGAGCCCATGCTTGAATGGAAAGGTAGTGACTCCCCTATTAAAGGTCGATTTATTTCTTACCGCAAAGCTTGGAAAATGATCTCCAAAGGGTGTATATATCACATAGTGAGGTTAAGGATATGGAGTCCGAATTGCCTACTCTTAAGTCCGTTTCGATGGTAAACGTGTTTTCGGATGTGCTTCTCGAAGACTTGCCCTCCCGAAAGGGAAGCATACTTTGGCATAGATCTTCTTCTAGATACTCAACCTATCTCTTTTACTTCCTATCGTATGGCATCGTCTGAGCTGAAAGAATTGAAAGATCAGTTGAAAGATTTGTTAGAGAAGGGTTTTATCAGGCCAAGTATATCTGTATGGGGTGCTCCAGTGTTATTTGTAAGGAAGAAAGATGGATCTCTACGGATGTATATTGATAATAGGCAATTGAATATGGTGACCACTAAAAATAAGTATCCATTGCCTAGGATAGATTACTTGTTTGACCAACTTCAAGGGGCTACTCACTTTTCAAAGATTAACCTCGGTTCCGAGTATCACCAGTTAAAGGTTAGAGCATGTGATATTCCCAAGATGACCTTTCGGATGAGGTATGGACACTTTGAGTTTGTGGTGATGTTGTTTGGCCTAACTATGCTTTGGCCATCCTTATGAATCGGGTGTTCAAGCTATTTCTTGGTAGTTTTGTGGTTGTCTTCATTGACGATATTCTCATTTATTCCCAGAGTGAGCAGGAACATATGGATCATTTAAGGTCAATGTTCTAAACCTTGAGAGAGAAGAAGTTGTATGCCAAGTTTAGCAAATGTGAGTTTTGGTTAGGTGAAGTTGCTTTTCTGGGTCATGTGGTGTCTGGTGATGGTATAAAGGTGGATCCGAAGAAGACCGAGGCGGTAAAGAATTAGCCTAGACCGTTGACTCCTTCGTACATTCGAAGTTTCCTTGTGTTTGCAGGCTATATAGAAGGTTCATTGAGTATTTCTCATCTATTGCATCTCCATTAACCGAGTTGACTCAAAATAAGGCTAAGTTTGTGTGGTCAGATGAGTGTGAGAAGATTTTCCAAACTTTGAAGGATCGACTTACATCAACTTTGGTTTTGAATCTATCAAATGGTTTGGATGGGTTTGTGGTGTACTTGATGCTTCTCAAATTGGGTTGGGTTGTGTACTTATACAACATGGTAAAGTGATAGCTTATGCATCAAGCAATTGAAGGTGCATGAACATAATTACCCAACTTATGGCCTTGCGTTGGCGGCAGTGGTTTTTGCTTTGAAAATTTGGAGGCACTATTTTTATAGGTTGCATGTTGATGTTTTCACCGATCATAAGAGCTTGCAATATGTGTTCACTCAAAAAGACCTTAACTTAATACAAAGGAGATGGTTGGAACTCCTAAAGGATTATGACATGAGTATTTTATATCACCCCGGCAAGGCAAATGTGGTAGCCGATGCTTTTAGTAGGCTATCTGTGGGAAGCGCGGCTCATGTTGAGGAAGATAAGAAGGAGTTGGTAAGGAATGTTCGTCGTTTTGCTAGATAGGATGTTAGAGTGGCCGATTCCAATGATGTTAGTATACATGTTCTAAATGGGGCCGAATCCTCGGTGGTTGTTGATGTGAAGGCTAAACAAGATTTAGATCCATCCTTGGTTGAATTAAAGAAATTGGTTGCCAAGAAGAATATAGAGGTTTTCTCGGGGGAGATGGTGTACTTTGGTATCAATATCGGTTATGTGCTCCAGATGTGGAAGCTCTTAGAAAGGTGATCATGAGTGAAGTCCATAGTTCTCATTATTCTATTCACCTGGGCTCCACTAAATTTATAGGGATTCGAAGGAGGTGTATTGATGTCTTGGTATGAAGACCGACATAGCAAAGTTTGTATCCGAATGTCCAAATTGTCAACAAGTGAAGGTGGAGCATCGAAGGCTTGGTCGGTTAGCTAAAGACATTGAGATTCCTACTTGAAAGTAGAAAGACATAAATATGGACATTGTGGTTGGGTTGCCTCGGACTCAGAAATAATTTGACTCCATTTGGGTTATCGTCGACTGGATGACTACATCAACTTATTTCTTCCCAGTTAAGACTACTTTTTGTACCGAAGATTATCCAAAATTGTACATTCGAGAGTTGGTAAGGTTGCATGGTGTGCCTAGGTACATCATATCAGATTGGGGTTCCAAATTTACTTCTCAATTTTGGAGGCCGTTACAAAAGGGAATTGGTACTAAGGTCAAGTTGAGTACCACCTTTCATCCTCAAACCGATGGCAAGCCGAAAGAACAATTCAAACTTTGGAAGATATGTTGAGGGCTTGTGTGTTAGAGTTCAAGGGTAATTGGGATAACCATTTCCTACTTATCGAGTTTGCTTATAATAATAGCTTTTATGCTAGCTTTAGTATGACCCTGTTTCAGGCCTTGTATGCTAGGAGGTGTAGGTCTCTGGTGGGGTTTTTTGATTTGGGGGAGGTGGTTTTTGTTGGCCCGAACTTGGTGATGGAGGCTATGAAGAAAGTGAAGTTGATTAGGGAAAGGTTGAAGATGGCTCAAAGTCGATCAAAAGTCCTATTTGGATTCTAGGAAGAGGGATCTTGAGTTCCAAGTTAGGGATTGGGTGTTTGTGAAGGTCTCACCTATGAAGGGACTAATGTGTTTTGGCAAGAAAGGGAAGCTAAGTCCTTGGTATATAGGCCCTTATGAGGTTATTGAGCGGATTGGGAATGTGGAGTATAAGGTAGAGTTACCCCCAGATTTGAGTTCGATTTACCCGGTCTTCCTTGTGTCCATGTTGAGAAAGTTGGATGGAGATCTTAGCAGCATTGTGCCTTTGGAGGGCATTGAGGTTGAGGAGAACTTGTCTTATGAGGAGGTGCCGGTGGAGATCTTGGATAGACAAGTGAAACGACTTCGTAATAAGGATATGGCATCAGTAAAAGTGCTTTGGAGGAACCAACATGTGGAGAGTGCTACATAGGAGGCGGAGTTGGACATGATGAAGCGGTATCCCCATCTTTTCGAATCTACTCAGGCCTAAGATATTAGGTTCTTCCTTTTCTCGTTGGTCCCAATTCTTTCTTTCTTGAGTCTCATGGTATGACATGCTTACATGTGCATTAAAAATGATTTTATGATGTTTTGAATGATTTTATTTGTTTTGACATGAGATTTAATGGCTTTGTGATTTTCAAATGATGAACTATGTATGGTATCTTGTGTTTAAAAGTTTCATGTTCTAACTCAAGCCTTTCAAGCCTTGTTCTTGCACATTTGAGGACGAATGCTCCCAAGGGAAAGATGATGTAACGCCCCGGATTCCGTACGATGTCGTTGGACTTTGAGAAATCTCTTTTCGGGCAAAGAGTTGGACCAAGTGTGTCTCAAGAGAGACCACACGGCCAGTGTTAAGTCATACGAGTCGTTTGGCCTCAAGTGAGACCATACTTGGCTTTAAATCTTGCTTGTTCACCTTGGGGCAGTGTTGCAAGCTAAGACAAACCTCAGTGGCACCCCACAGAGGCCTTGTGATACTTCACGGGTCATGTGGAGGAGCCGTGGGGTGGCCTAGGCTTGAAAACCCCATCATTGGGGCTAAAGGAGGCCACACAACCAGTCACACGGGTCGTGTGGTGTGATATGGGCCCATTTGGCCTTCCGTGAAGCTCTAGGTTGAAAATATTTCTAAGTGTTAAATCACCATCTCGTAACGTTTTTGCAAAAGTTTCCTAAGGTTGGGGTGACGAGAGCACTACACGGACCATGTGGCTTCGCACGGCTTGTGAAAGGTGTCCATTTAGTGGGCTTGTGCAAAAACTTCTAAGTGTTGGTTCAAGATTGAAATTTCCAGAAAATTTTCTAAGTATCGTTTCATAGGCACTTCACACGGATCGTGGAGTGCCACACGAGCTGTTGGCCCTCCAGTCAAGTGGCTTCCGGTAAATTTTTCCTCTGATTCATGAATGACATTTTTGTAAATTCGATTATTTCTATTTGTCTTTGGGAATTCCTATGCTAGTCTAAGGTCATCTAAAGACCTAAAACCTATTTTAAACATTCAAAATCACTCTTCATATTTTAAAACCTCTCAAAAGCTTTCCACTAAAGAACACTTGGAAATTTCAACATGGGAGTTGGGAACTCAACTCTTCTTCAATATTCTTTGGAATTTCTTCATCTTAGTGAAGGTATGTGGGTTTGATCCTTGATTACCTTCTAATCAAGAAGATCTAGTCTATTTCAAGAAATTTTACGAATTTATACCTTACTTTAAATCGGAGTTTTGAATGTTATGATTCCTAAATTCTGTTGATGCATGGGTAGTGTTTATTTGATGATTTTAAGGTAATCTAAACTATTATATGAGGGTTTACTTTGGGTTTATGGAATTTTAAGTATGCATGTCCCTTTAAGGCTTGTATATTCATGGGTGACTATATTACGATTTTAAATGTGGATTTAATTATATTTTCACTTGAATTTCTTATTATATTATTGGTTTTAGATTGAATCTAAATAACCCATGCCATTCTCTCATTATTCATAGGACATGCATTCCTGTACATGGATCATTATGGAAATTATAAAGTGGGTTAAGCCTAATCTTGTTATATGATATAATTTTGATAAGATATTTGTTATGACAAGAATGTGATCATAAACATGTCTATGATTATGGCTCTTTGAGCATTTTGGGTGCTTGCACCATTTTATATATGAATGGGCTATTCCTATGTATGGGTATTATGACTATGAAAGTATGGTTTTGACATTTGAGCCTAAGTATAAACCATCATGAAAGGTGTTTGGCTTTTAAGCCCAATTGTGCATTGAAATGTTTTGGCAAGACTTGTATCTTTTGAAAATATGTATAATTAAGTATATTATAAGTATTCCTTTGGGATGACTACTTAGCACCAATGAATTGGGGGTGTTAGGGCTATCCCCAAGGGCCTTCTCCCTTTCCTTGAACTATGTGCCTAGCATAGGTTTTCTTTCTGAAATGGGAGGCCCGTAAGGAAAGATGCCTCTGAAATGGGATTGCC
>JAPFFP010070912.1:0-24301 GCA_026153255.1 Solanum medicagineum
GACTCCAACTTAAAATCTACGCTCCAATTATAATCAAGCATCGCGGACTTACTTAATTTAAATTACACCATATTCGCCATATCTTTTCCAATTGAACAATTTACTTCGGTTGATTAAATTACGGGGTCTAACATCATCTACTACTACTATTTACATCCACCCCATCCATTATTTGCATGTGAACACATGTAGTGAAAGTGGCAAAATATCATATCCGCACACACTTTTAGAGTCTTGTCAAATTATTGTATTATGTGCAACGGACAAACACACACATAAGAATATATATATATATATATATATATATATATATATATATATATATATATAGAACCTCTAAAGAAACTTAAGAGTGCGTGATAAAGTTAACCAAAAAAGAAAAGAGTCTGTGATAAAAAAAAATTTGAGTGTGTGATGAAAAATATTTGCAAAAAATTCAAAATGAGTGATAGTAAAGTTAGAGTGCTGCTTCATTGGGGTGGTGACATCTTACATGAAGTCGGATATGTTAGATATAGCATTCCACCGATGATAGCTTAATTATTTTCATTATCTCTTCAACATGAGCGATTGCAGCGCGTATTTAGGAGTAAAGTGAGGATACGTGATCCAGAAGAGATAGTCGTTATAACTGGTCAATGTCCGAATTATTTAACAACAGATGGACACATTATTTTTAATTAAACAGTTATTTGGAACGATTTTCCATTATTTTTAATTAAACAGTTATTTGGAACGATGATTCTTTATTTTCATTTTTTCGTAGTTTTGAAACATTTTCCAACAGCATTAACCTAAAAACTCTTGAGATGTATCAGTTCAATGATGTCCCATCATTCATGAACCAACAAATAGTAAATTTGATGTTCGAAAAACTTCTTTCACAGCCCCACCAATTGATATGAAACCAATTGATTCTTATAATCTAAATACACAATTCAAGGGCGTGAACCCAATACATTGTCAAATTATTTTGATTACACTGGCTACTTTTGATGTTGCGGGTCCCAGTAATGCACGTAGTCAATTACCCTCTTCATCGTTTGAGCCAATGACAACGTAAGCCAATAAGTTAAATATGATTGACTAAAATTATACAAATTTTATGTATTAACTTTTAAAATTTTTAAGGTTTAATGAATGAGGAGTTACAGTCAATCAGCTTGCACAAGTGGCTGAAACTAATGATGATGAACTACATGATGTGAATATTCATGACTTTATACAAGATGAGTCGACTAATGATACGAAAACAACTAACGATGAGCAAGATGTAAATGCTGACCTTGCACCCACTACTATCTCCAATGCTCAATCGTCTCTTGTATCTATTCCATATTTGGACCAAACAACAAAAGTTGTGAAAGATTAAGGAGTAATAAATGGATCTTATAATGCTCCATTATGGGACGAGAATAACCCGGATAACATAAAATCAGGTTTGATTACTGTAACACAAATTTATTTTAAATTATTCATACTTTGAAAAATTACATATTTATGAAAGTTGTTGAGGTTTTATGATGCATTGACATATAGGTATGTTGTTTCTTAGTAAACAACAAATGAAGTCGTAGTGCAATTGTATAATCTTAAAAAAGGGATGGAGTTCTTATGCGACCAGTCGAAAGGAAATAATTGGAAGGTCATCTGCAAAATACATGTGTTCGGATGTCAATAGATGATCATTTTCATGAGATAGGAGGTGATTTATGGAAGGCTGGAAAAATGATTAATCACTCCTGCAATACAGACACATGTAAGGAGGATCATTACAACTTGAGTAGCAACATGATCGCTACTTCGTTGATTCCTTATATTATGAATGATCCCAACAGTGTTATAAAGATGATCCAATAAATCATCAAAGAAATTCATCATTACACTCCGACCTATCGCAAAGCTCAAAAAGCACACAGGAAGGCTTTTATCATGGTCTATGGTAACTTTGAAAATTCTTTTAAGGCATTACCTAAGTATATGACAGCTTTGCAATTTTTTAATACAGGGACTATTGTAGAGTGGGAGCATCAGTCAACCACGATGCAGGATGAGCAAATCTTCAAATACATATTTTGGAATTTCAAAACATGCATTGATGGCTTTAAATTTTTTAGACCTGTCATTTCCATAGACGGGACTCATCTTTATGGCATGTGTGATATCAAATAATTAATTGTCGTTAGTATTGATGCAAACGAAAATATTTTCCTACTTGCATATGCCTTAATTGCTCGGGAGAGCTTCGAATCTTGGTCATGGTTCCTGGTTTTATTATAGAGGCACGTAGTTGGTGATTGTAGAGGAATCGGCCTTATTTCTGACCGTCATCAGGGTATATTAAAGTGTGTTTAGTCTTTTGATTGGTTGCAACCTCCACATACACATCACAGATTTTGTGTCATCATTTAAAAGCAAATTTTAATTTAAAAAAATTTAAATAGGGAACTTAAAAATCTGATGTGGTATGCAGCCACAGAGCACCAAGAGAAAAAAATTGTTAAAAGAATACAACAAATCAGAGCATTGAACATCGAAGCTTATAGGTGGTTAAATGATCTACCTTTGGAGAAATGGACTATGCATTCGTGATGGCGGACGTAGATGGGGTTGTTTGACAACAAATGTATCTGAGTCCTACAATGGTGTATTGAAAAAAGCATGAGAAATTCTGGTGACTGCTATGGTTCGCATGATATTTAGATCTTTGGTTGATCGTTTTGTTGAATGAAACAACCTTGCTAATGTTTTAGTTAACAAAAAAAGTTAAGTGAAAATTGGAGAAGAGCTCAGAAGCATACTCGAATGACGAATTATAGCACAACTTCAGCTGTATTTGAGATCCGAACATTTGCACACAATGGAAAAGGAGGAAAAATGTTCTTGTGGAAAATGGGTAAATTATCATATGTCTTACTCCCACGCAATTAAATTCTGTGAAATTCGTGGTATCGAGCCAAGGGCTTACATGAGCAAATACTACAGGATAAAGTATTACTTGCAAACGTATAGGGGTACTTTTACACCTACCAGGAATGAAGCTTATTGGCCGCCTATATCATTTTTTTTGCTGGCAAATACTGAATATTTACGATCATCTGGTCAACAATCAAGAACACGTCACAAAAATGAAATGGACATAGCTCCAGCTCGCATGAATTGAAAGTGTAGCATTTGTAAGGAAACCTGGCACACTAAGTGTCGTTGTCCTCATTGAAATCCTATATAGTTGTAAATATGTATTTAAATTTTTTATCATTAAGAATAAAAATAATTGATCCAACTCAATTTTTAGATTTTTTTTTTTTTGCTTATATAATTAACATTAACAACAATAATTAGCTTCTTCGTAAAATATAACTATAATATAAAAAAATAGGCAAACAACCACAAATATAACCATTAACATAATTTTTAAAAACTTAATAATTATTCATAGAATAAATGTTTAAATTATACTATTTAGTAGTGGATGTTTAGCAAGTCTTGTTGTATAATAATAAAACTACTTTTTAGTAGGAAACTCTACTTAGAAATAATGAATGCTATATATTTTATTATTAAAAAAATACCGCTCAATAATTACTTTACAACACTTAATATCCAAAAAAAAATTTATAACTTCAATCTCATATATTCTAAGTTAATTCCAAATGTGTAAACTTACAAACTTTAATACCATCATAATTATAATTTAAAAGATGGTCCCAAAGGAGTCTATTACATGCGCTAACCCTTTTCTAAAACCCTGTTGAATTACTGAAGTAAAAAAAATTGTTTTTCATTAGTTGTGCCTTTTGAGTAAGTTCTTTTGACATGTTTTGATTTTTCTTGATCGATCATGTTTTTTTTTTTTTTACTAGATTCATGTATGTTGTTATGTGTATCTGTTTTTTCTAATTTAAAAAATTTAAACTTTTGAGCTTTTAACGAACTTTTTTTTAATTTCATTTAACTGAGATAATGGTAAGAGATCGATTCATGATTTAAATTTTAAAGATTTAATTTTTACGTTATTTGTCACAAATTACTTTAGATATGATGGATTTAAATATGATTTTTTATTAGAAATTTTAATCACATATTTTGGTGTTTGGTGTCGATAATGATATTAGTATTAATTCTTAAAATGAGTATATGACAATTAATTTTATAAACGTCAGTATGTGAAATTATATTGGGTGGGAGGTAAAATGCGGCTAGGGTTAGAAGGAAACACCATGTCAGCAGGCGTATTGACAACCGCGCCTTCCAAAGCGCAGTGTCAGTCGCACCTTACAAGGCACAGGTAGGATTCGCCGCTGCATTACAAGATGGAAAAAAAAGGAGCTAACGGAATATTTGGCAAGGCGCACTGACAGGTGCGCCTTTGTCATTTTGGTTTCATCCCACAATTCATTTCTATTTCGATTTTTATTGGAAAAAATTTCTATTTTGGTTCCAAACTCTGCCTTTTCCTACTAGACTCATTTCTCAAGTTTATCTTGTAAATGAACTTCAAATGGAGCCCTGGCAACTCGCCATAATTTTCTTCTTCTCTCTTCATCCCTCCATTCCTTCTTCCAATTGGTCCAGATATGTCTAGCACACCATCTACGCTCAGCATTTGGTAATAGATCAGTAAGTGCTATGTGAAGACCCTATTAAAATAATTGTAAAAGAAGGAGAACAATCAGAATTAACTATTGTTATAGCAAATATAAAAGAAGGAGAAATTGTATTACCAAAAAAACATACCTTCTGTATATCAGATATAACTGTGAGTCTTTCACCTTCAGTTTGTGCCAATTCTAGATCATTCTTGATACATTTAATAAACCAAGACCATGTACCTGATTCTTTATTAACTACTGCCCATGCTACAGGACACATATGATTATTTTCATCCTCGGAAAGGCAAGTCAACAGTTCACCTTTACAAATACCTTTTAAAAATGCACCATCTATCCATCCATTTTTCAATGCTTCAAGATAAATATAAATGCCCATAAATACCTCTTTTCCAGGAATTATATTCTGGGATGTCCTAACAACTACAGTACTTCCAGGATTAGTAGCCTTCAACTCCTTAACATAATCATACAATCTAGGAAATTCCTCCTTGAAATCACTCATATGATCATTTTGAATTTCTACATTTGCCCTTCTCCAACTTGTTTTTCTAACATATAGCCCATACTCATTTTTATCAACCCTTGAATTTAATGGAGTTTGATGCTAGACTCGCTCATGATTTTATCTTTGTAAGTCTTACTGATCCTCTTATGGACAGAAAAATATGTTTTCACAATGAAATTTCTAGTATTTCCCTCAATACTTCCAAGAATATGTCAAGGACAACCTTTCTTACAATTTACCCTAATTCTTTCTTTTTCATTAAGTTTCAGTTTAAGGTTTACACCCTTTTGAATTGAGTAGGTTTGAAGTGCCTCCCTAAATTGAACATTATTCATAAAATTCATATACAACTGAAATAAAATCTTTTTGATAGTTAGGTCAAAATATACCTTGGTACTTGCATTTCTAGCTGGTGGATCTACAACTTCATCAAGTTCAACAGGCACAGTTTGATCTTCACTAATTTCACTTCTAGGATCTGAGCTATCAAAATATAGTTCATCCCCACCTAATTTTCCTTCATATCTTCCCCTCTTATTCTTATTAATATCCTCAAAACCAGCATCTATAACAACAGGACCAGATGGTATCTCCTCTATATTTACTCTAGCAGCCTTATCTTTATCTCTTTTTTTTTTGAATATTTGACCTTCTAGCTTCTACAAACTCCTCATCCAAGTTACTTAAATCATCAATGTTCTTATCAATATCAAAGAGTGATTTAGAATCAGATCATATATCATCTAAAGGTATATCACTTTCATCAGAAGTTTGAAGATGGTGGGACGAAAAGTCATTTCCTACATCTTCATTTAAGTCCTTAACACTCTCTTGATGTTTTTCTTTGTCTGCCCTAGGCTGTTGCTGTTCATTTATATTCACATCAGCAGCTTCCTCAGTTGGTTGATGGAAAGACATCAGCCCTATCAATCTGCTGAGGTGGCTAAGGAGAAGACACTGTTGGATCTTTTTGATGAGGTGGCTGAGGAGAAGACACATCAGCCAAATCATTTTGATGAGGTGTCTAAGGAGAAGACACATCAGCCACATCATTTTGATGAGGTGGCTGAGAAGAAGACACATCACCTGTTGGATAAGATTGATGAGGTGGCTGAGGAAAAGACACATCAGCCCTATTATTTTGATCAGGTTGCTGAGGAGAAGACACATCAACCATATCATTCTCATCAGATGGTTGAGGAGGAGACAAATCAGACCTATCCGTAACAGTAGGTACAGAGAACTAACCTTTTTTGAGAGTTAACAATGTCACCATTTCCACCTCATTTTCATCCTCAACAATTACAGGTATACTAATTTGATGTACCACATAAACATCAACAAAGTCCCCACCTTTCAAACAGTTAATAAATATTAACACATCCTTATCACTATTTAATATGTGAAAACGACCTCTTTTATTAACTTTACGCCCAAAAGTTTCAACTTTTTCAACTCCGAATTCATTATCTAATTTATAAGATAGCATAATATGAATCTCATCTACATCTACATTTATTTTTTTTGGATCAGTAATTCCGTTAGCATACTTGAGTCAAGGATTTGATTAAAAATAGCCTGCAAAATGCATTTGCAGTGTTATAATTGTTGAAGCCATATTGTTAGTCACAAGAACCAATTCTTGACTGAATACAACAAAAAGTCCTAATTTTTAAGTAATTATTTATGTAATACAACCAAAAACCCCTAATTTAAAAGAAATTGTGTATGAAATACAACAAAAACCCATATAATAACATCCAACACAATCGACAAATTTATACTTATTCGTAAGATGATTTTACAGAAAACCCCTAAAATCTGACCAAATTTACGGCAAGTGCCATTACGCTAAAATCTGACCTCTACAAATTGCTATTACGCTATGAAACAAATGAAACTCAAGAATCTAACTTGGCTCAAAGTGAACTCTAAGTTTTTCACAAAATCTAAACCCTCACAATTCAAACTCAAGAATCAAAGTTGGCAACTTACACATACAGATTCCAACATGAATGAGGGTTTGTTTGCGCAAAAACCAGACACAAGAATTTCACTGACTAGTACGAGGGTGAGTAAGAGGGTTTTTTGCACAAAAAGGGGAAGAAAGTTTTAGAGGAGAGAAATGTTCTTTCTATGTGGAATATAGGTTTTAACACATCATTCTGTACGTGAAATTTTTAAAATGACGTGAAAATTATGTGTAGGTGGTTAAAACTCACGCACAAGTCCAAGGTCAAAAAAGGTGTTTAAAATGTAGCTTTTGAGTGGGTACAAGGGTTTGCTTGGCAAATGTCTGAGTATAAGGGCCTATGTGACAAACGGGACCAAGTATAAGGGCCAATTAGGTCATTCCGCCTTTATGAAATGATCTATTATATATGACTACCTATTTCAAGATTACACCATGGATTGATTTGTCTATTGAGACTATGCATGTTTTGAGCTATGAAAGTATGATCTATTATGAGATTTAATGATGGATTTCAAGGTATCCAACATGAGGGTCTTGAAATATGTTGGTGGGTTGATTTGCATTTAGTTTTCTCACATGATTTCATTCTTGAATTGTATGATTTTGAGCTAGTATCACGAACCCACCAAGTGTTTGATAAAATATCAAGTCAAGAATTTTCAAGTTATTGATGATATAATTCATGATTTACAAGTCAAGTGATTGTCTGATGATTAAGGGCTTTCAAGTATGTATTCAATTTATGAAAAGTATCTATGATGTTACAAGTATCAAGTTAAGCCCTATTTCAAGATTTTTACCTCTTGTGAGCCATCCATGTTAACGCAAGGGTTCATGTATGATTATGATCTACTCGCATGCTTCAAGTTAGGCTCACCATTAGAGGTCAAGCATGTTTATAAGCTACTTAAGTTATGTTGTTACGAGCTATTCATGTTATGATTAAAAAATGATAATTTCAAATATTCTGTGGGATTAGACTTAGCATCAATGGATGGGATGTCGGCGTGGCTATCTTCAAAGGTCCATACTCTATTCCTCAAACTATGTGCCAACATAGGATTATGTTATACCCTTGCTATACTAGTATACTAGTGGATCCATTTAGCGCACTTTATTATGAAATCCACCCCAAAAATGGGATAGGTTCCCGTAAAAGGGGTTACTTCTGCGAAACGAGACGGGCTCCCGTAAGGAGTATGGTTTAACTTGGCAAGTATACCACCACTTTACTGATGAGGGGTAATCATCGAGATTCCAAGTTGTAGCTCGCTTGGTTTTACTTATGTCAGTTAGGGTCTCTTTCCACATATGTATTATGTTCTATGCAAGTTGAATGATTTACAAGCATATTTTACTTCAAGCATTGACCATGCATGCTATATTGAGATCTCACTTATCTCTTGCTTATACTATGCATTTTGATTATATTAGCTTATGTATTATTACATTGCATCCTACATACTTAGTACATTCAAATGTACTAACGCATACTCTATGGCTACAGGATATAACTATGTAGGAACTGGAGCACCACTTGATCATCCTCCACGTGGCTAGTACGATCCATTGAAGCAAGCCTTGGTGAGTCCTCAAGTGCAGGGACACTATCTTTACTTCTCTTACTATATTGAGACTTCTTTTGTTGAACTTTGTGATTATGAGGGTGATCCCAGAAAGTGTCTTGGCCCCCGCTCCATTCTACGTGAGAGTGTTGTTGGAATATTATGATGTATTTATGTTATAAGCTTGATTTTTTATGCTTTTATGATTATCAAAGACTTCCCCTAGTCCCGTTTCCCTTGTTTTATACCTCTTGTTGTTGTTTATTTTGGTTCCATGACCAAGGATGTGTGATTGATATGCTAAGAGGCTTGTTTGGGTCCCTTCGAATTCCCATTTGCCGTGTCACGTCTAGGCCTCAGGCTTGGGTCATGACAGTGTCAGCACAAGCTTTACTGTTCTCATCAAGGGCACGGTAGAAGATCTCCACCAAGGCATCATCAACTATCTTGTGATTGGGGACGCTTCTTAGACATTTAGTAAACTGCTCTGTAGTGCTTATCGAATCACCAGGAAGTTGCTTCTTCAATCTAGGGAAGTACCTCTCTGAAAAGGCCTTCTACAAATCTGTGCAGCTAGTTATTGAACTCTGCGGGAGCTCAGATAGCCATAATGTAGCATTGCTCGTGAGAGACAATGGGAAGACACGAAGTCCCACAACATCCATAGACAGATTCTATATTCCCATCACACTCTTACAAACAAATGCCACATTGTTCAAGTGGCTATGTGGATCCTTTGATGGTAAGCCTACAAATAGCCCATGGTTCTGCAGCATCTGAAGTAACCCACTAGAAATTATGAACTTTGTGTCTGTCAGTAGTGGTGGCAACACCATAGCTCGCGTCACATCTATAGCCATGGGATTCAACCTCTATTGATTCCACTAATAAGCATTGGCATTGAACTCCCGAGGCTGTGGAATATCCTCCAAAGAAGGTGGGTTCTCATTTCGATCATCATCATTATTATCCTAATTCAAGGCTGCATTGGCCGCGTTGTTGGCATTTTCTTAGGTTAATCTCCTCATAATCGGTGGATCTCTAGATCAAGTGGAGTTAAGGGATTGCCTTGACTTCGAGTGATGGGCATACAATACTTGTACACCCAGCAAAAAACAAAAACAAAAGTAAAATAAAGGGAACTAAGGATTAATACTAAAATTTCTTTAATGAATCAACCTAACTCGAGTTGTATTCCCGGGCAACAGCGCCAAAATCTTGATATCACCCAAGTGACACCTCCTTTTTGAGGATAAAGCAGTCATTGTTAAGATATAAAACCTAACCAAGGTTAGGGTTGAACCCACAGGGAATACGTAGACTCAAGACTAATTCACCACAAAGCAATCTAAGTAGTTAACCAACTCAATTCCCCAAAGGGGGGATTGCAATAATCAATAAGAAAATAAACTAAACTAACTATCACGAGAGAATTGTGTTCCCATGATTCCCCAGCTTGATATCCCTTGATAGTCCAATTTTTATATAGTGTATAACATGCAGGATGGTAATTTAAGTTCACCAAGCCCTTTGGTCAAAGTAAGAGGCGAATTTCACCATGCGACATGGCACATCTCCAGAGTGTGCAATACTAACCATTACCAATAAGTCCCAGTACAACCTCCCCTTAGCCTAGTTCGATAGATTATATGAGAACACATCAATCGAATCCTGTTAATCAATCTCTTTTCCTATTCATTACTACCTTGGTCCAGTCAGCAACACTAGGCAAGTTCTAATGTTGGCCACCACGAGAAAACATGCAAACGAAGAGAATTGATTAATACATGCATATACCCAATCCAAGAATTGTAAATTATCTGGGTTTACTTAGCTAGTTCTTCATGGTTCCGACAACCCTAGTTGCGGATTTAGCTACTCATGCAATGTGTAGATGAAGAAATTATGGATTGAGAAAATATAATCAAACAATTACACAATTGAATTGAAATCAAGCAAATCGAAGATAAATGGGAATCACAAGATTGAAGATCAAATTTACCCACAAGTGTTTTCTCACAATCTTCTCTCCCAAGTATTGAATTCTTCAAGTATAAACTCTAAAAGTACTGAACAATGACGTCTCCTTCAGAAAAATAACCTAAAATTACTATTTATAGTAATTACAATTAAGTCCTAAATAAAATAGAAGAACTAGTCAACAAACTCCTCGAAAGGTCTCTATAACTCATAGTGTCTTTTACGGCTCGTAGTCGGGGTCTCATAGTCAGCTCCGGTTCTGGACTTCTCTTCTACGATAACACTTCACGACTCATAAACTGATCTACAACACGTACTTCATGTTCGTAAGCTTCAACTTCAATAAATTGCCCATTACTAGAAATCTTAATGAAACCTATCTATACGACTCGTAGAATGCTCTACGACACGTATGCAAATCTCATTGAGCTGATCTTCAGAAATCATTCTTTACTGGAATTTATCACGAGATATCCTTCATGACTCGTAGAATGCTTTACGATCCGTAGAGGGTCTAGTAAATCATCAAAAACTAGCAGCTTCTGCAATTTTGACCCAAATCATGGCCAACCTGTAATCTTGCAAAGCTAAACACAAAAACACATAAAATCAACAAATATCGAATTGGGAACACACAAAATTAAGTATTAACCATCAAAACTGGCATATTTTGACACCATATCCCCCATCCCCCCCCCCCCCCACATGTTCAACACACATACACCCCATCGAAAGTGTTTAGCATGGATTATCCTACAATTTTGACCACCTCAAATTGATTCAAACAAGATCATGTACCTATGTCATCACTCACCAATTCATAAACGCAAGCATTCAAGCACGCACAGTGAGTGATTCAATAGGCACAAACATAATTAATCATGACAGTAACAAAAGGCCAAAAGTGCCCAATTCCGGACTTAGATGATAATTCAAACAAGGGCAACCTAATTTCTACTAATCAAAAGTTCAATCCATTCATGGGTTTTATGTCTCACCACCATTTCCCATACAATATTCACATCATTCAAAAATAAGGCGAACTAGAAGTGTTAATTTCAACCGGAAACTTACCAAGCTTTAGAGTACAAGTGAAACAGATGAAGAAGGTGATTTAGACTTGAAACCCTAGGGCAGCTAGAATTCTTGCTGGAAATTTCGTCGACGGTGGTCAGAGATAATTGAAAATTGGAGTGTATTGGGTAGGTTGGGTAATTTTAGTGAATTAGGTTAATTGTGGGGTCAAAATAATTTTGACCCCTCTATTTATATTTACTGGGTCAACCAAAAAATTATTGGGCATAGACTCTACGAAACCCTAATTACTGGCCATAGAGGATTTTATGGCTCATAAATCATGGTTTCGTAGAGTACTCAAACCCTAGTTTTTAGGACCAGGCTTCACGGACCAGTCTACGAGTTGTAAAGTGCAACGACTTGTAAAGTTGGTCGTAAAGACCCCAACACTTAGCAAATTCTATGAAAACGTAACTGGGGTCTATGAGCCCAATTCATGTCTCATAGTTTGATCTATGAATCATAAAATTGGTTCATGGATTGGACTGCATAATTTCCTACTTATTGGGATTCTCTACGAAGTGGGATACGGGTCGTAAAGTGATCTAGGGCCCGTAAACCCAATCATAGAGACTCAACTTGATATTTGTATTAGCCAAACTGGCCAACTTAATCTTATACATGCATACTCTTTATAAAATACATTCTTACCTTATATGCAACCAGCCCAATGTCCATAATTATAATCAAAGCACAATAAAATAAACTACCTATGAGTCCAAAAAAAAAACTGAAAACAAACCTATAACTATGCTATTACATCAAAAACCTTGGGTTGCCTCCCAGGTAGCGCCAGATTTATTGTCACGACTTAGGCAAATTGGTTACTTAGACTTCGCCAATTGCCTAGACATTGCTCTTCAACTCATCTAGATGCTTCATGGACTAAAGGATATCGAGGATGACTTCTTATTAATTTAATATAAACCTGAGTTGACCAACTTATATATCTACTAGGGCTCATCTAGTAGCTAGGAATAGTCTTCCCAAGATCATTAGGACATCAAGTCAACTTCACAATCTAAGATCACAAAGTCTGCAAGGAATATGAACTTCTCAACCTTTACCAACACATCATACAATATCCCCACAGGCTTCTTCACCATGCGGTCCACCATCAATAACCGCATGCTAGTTTGAGTAGGGGCTCTCAATCAAGCATCTTATTGATTGCAAGGGGCATCAGATTTATGCTGGTACCAAGATCACAGAGTGCCCTTGCAAACTCCACATCTCTAATGGTGCAGGGTATGATGACAGCACCTGGATTTTCTCTCTTATGAATCAAAGACCTTGTAGCAATAGCACTACAATGTTGGAGCTCTTGAGAAAGGTCCTGACTCACAGTGCACTTTTTGGTGATGAAGTCCTTCATGTACTTCGCATACCCTGGCATCTTCTCTAAGGCCTCAATGAGAAGGATGTTAATAGATAGTTGTTTTAGCATGGAGAGAAAGTGCTTGAACTTGCTTTCTTCCTCCCTCTTTTTGATTCTCTGAGGAAAGAGAGGAGGAGACCTAGGAATGGGCTTAAACCTCTCTGTCGCAATAGCAGCTTTACTCACCCCATCCTTGCGATGAGCATCTCCTTCATACGCATTCTTTACCGCAACTATCTATTTACGAACATCTTCCTCATCAACAAGCATGGAAGGGTCAGTGGTGCTCTTGCCACCCCAGTAGTGACCACCATACGCTGCCCTTTATTTTTAGGATTTTGCACTATATTTCTAGGCAGTGTACCCTTCTAGCATTGATTAAGATAAGTTGACACTTGATCGAATTGTTATTCCAGTTGTTTGATAGTCACAGAGTGAGACTCTATTTTCTTATAAATGCTTGAAATACCAGATTTCATGCCTCTTTGAATATTACCCTATGTTTCAGCCTTCTTCAATAGGCCATCAAGCATCTCTTCAATTCTGGAATTGCCTGCACCTGCGTCACGGTTATGTGGCGGCACATACGGACTATTTTTGAAGCCTTCTCTATGACCCCAATCAGTATCTAGACCCTTGTTCCTGTCATAATAACCACCACAGTTGTCTCTGAAAGCTCCATCTCTACCATAGTTCCGACCTAGGTTTCCTTGACCTTGGCTCCAATACTCTAGATTGGACCTTTGGGCGTTGATCCGGAAACCCCCCGGCTGGTCATTCACAAAATGTGAAATTATATGGCTCCTCGTACATGGATGCATGTGGAGGTTGATAAACTACTGCATTCACTCTCTCTTGGCTCTGCTCCATCATCATCTCTAAACCTGTGTTAGTCTGAGCAAACTGCTTCATGATCTCTTCATTAATTCTGGCTTACTCTAGACCCACACTGACAGCACATGAACTCTTTGTGAAAGCTTTATCCCTCTGCCCCCATGCACTATTTGTCTTGACTACTTTTTCCATACGCTCTATAATCCTTGCAACTGGTTGATCTAGAAACATGCACCCCATGATAGTGTCAGCATAGGCTTGACTGTTCTCATCAAGGGCACCGTAGACGATCTCTACCAAGGTGTCATCAACTATCATGTGGTCGAGGATGCTTCTTACACATTCAGTGAACTGCTCCCAAGTAGTGCTTATTGAATCACCAGGAAGTTGCTCGAAGTTGTTGATCTGGTCCTTTAACTTGAGCTTCTTTGATCTAGGGAAGTACCTCTCTTAAAGGTCCTTCTATAAGTCTACCCAACTGGTGATTGTTCTCTGCGGGAGCTCAGATAGCTATAATGCAGCATTACCCATGAGAGACAATGGGAAGACGCAAAGTCCCACAACATCCATAGACAGTTTCTGTGTCCCTATCATACTCTTACAGACAAATGCCACATTGTGTAGGTGGCTATGTAGATCCTCTGATGGTAAGCTCGTAAATAGCCCATGATTCTGTAGCATCTGAAGTGACCCACTTGAGACTGTGAACTTTGTGTCTACCGATAGTAGTGGCAATACAATAGCTCCAGTCACCTCCATAGCCATAGGATTCAACCTATACTGTTTTCACTGGTAAGCATTGGCGTTGAAATCCTGGGGCAATTGAATATCCTCCAAAGGAGGTGGGTTGCCATTCCTAGCATCCTCGTTATTATTCCTATTCAGTGCTGCATTGGCCACGTTGTTGACATTGTCTTAGGCTATTCTTCTTAAGGTTCTATGGATCTCTGGATCAAATGGAGTTAAGGGATTGCTTTGACTCTGAGTGTTGGCCATACACTACTCGTACACCCTGAAAAAGAACAAAAACAAAAGTAAAATAGGGGAACTAAGGATTGAGAGTCGAACTACTAATGAATTCACTAAGTCTAGTCGTATTCCCTGGAAATGGTGCCAAGATCTTGATGTGGCCCAAGTTACACCTCCTTTTTAGAGGATAAAGAGGTTGCTGTCAAGATATATTGAACCTAACCAACGTTAGTGTCGATCCCATAGGGAATACGTAGACTCAAGAAAATTCACCAATATGCGATCCGAATAATTAACCAACTCAATTCCCCAAGGAGGGGGGGTTTGCAATAACCAATAACAAAAGTAAACTAACTACTTAGTACGAGAGAAAAATAAATAATACAGAGCAACTAGGGTATTGTGTTCCTCATGATTCCCCACCTCAGTATCCCCTAATAACTTAATTCTTGTCTAGTGTATAACATTCAAGATGGTAATTTAAGTTCACCAAGCCCTTTGGCAAAGGTGAGAGGTGAATTTCACTATGCGACTTGGCCCATCTCCATAGTATTCATTACTAACCATTATCTATTAGTCCCAGTACAACCTCCCCTTGGCCCAGTTCAGTTGATTAGATGAGAACACATCAATCGAATCCTATTAATTAATCTTTTTTCCTATTTATTACTACCTTGGTCCAGTTAGTAACACTAGGTGAGTTCTAATGTTGGCAACCATTAGAAAACATGCAAAGCGAAGTGAGTTAATAAATAAATGCATATACACCTTCCAAGAATTATGAATTATCTGTTTTACTTTGTTGGTTCTTCATGGTTCCCACAATCCTAGTTGTGGATTTAGCTACTCATGTTGTGTGTAGATGAAGAGATTATTAATTAAGAAAATATAATCAAACACTTACACAATAGATTTAAGAATAGGCAATCAATATCAATAAGAATAACAAGCTTTAAGATCAAATTCAACCAAAAGTTTTCTCAAAGACTCTTGTACAATTTTCTCTCTCTAAATATTGAGTTCTCTGAGTACTAAACCTTAAACTTATGAAAACTAACGTCCTCTCCTCAAAAATAACCTAAAAACCCTATTTAAAATATTCAAAATTCAAATCCTAAATGACTTAGGAGAACTGGTCAGCACGCCTCACGAAAGCACTTTACAACCCGTATTGAAGTTTACGGCCCATAATCGGGGTCTCGTACATTGTTGCTGGAAAAGTGGACTTCCTCTTTACAACTCGTAAATTGGTTTACAACCCATAAAGAGGGTTTCGTTTGATGAACTTCAGAAAGTCTTCATTCTCTGATCCTCAGGGCATGAAACCTCTTCTACGACTAGTACATTAATCTACGGCTCTTCTGCATCTTTATAGAATTAACTTCAGAAACTTGTCCCCTCAATGGAATTCCTTATGAAACCACCCTACAGCTCATAAAATGGTCTACGGCCCATAAGGTGTCTCATATAACAACAAATATGCAGCAACTTCTGTAACTTTTCCCAAAATCATGGTCAACCTATAATCCTTCGAAGATAAACACATAAAATCCACTAATAATGCATTGAGAACACACAAAATCCTAAGTTTTAAGCATCAAAAATGTTGTATTTTGGCAACACATCACAGAGATATGCTAACTGGGAGACTGTACATTGATTCTATGTCATACCATGACTTGATTACGAGCATACTATGATTTTGTTGGGCCTATCTATTGGGGGAACCTGTGATACCCCTATATTACCATGCTTTTATTTTCATTACTTGCAGTGGGCTAGATTATAGCATGGTTGCCTGCTAAGCCCGATTCTATTTCGATTATTGAGATCTATGCATAGTTATACTGAGGTTAGCTACTACTCTGAGTTCCTTGCATACCTTGGGAATGAGTTGTTTATTGTGAATCTCTCCCATGATTGAGAGATCCGGTTAAAGAGAGAGAGGGAGATTTTTCTGATGTTATGCTCTGAGACCTAAATGACATAGTATGTTGTTCAAGTCTTTGATGATCACATCTGAGTGTCTAGACATGAGTGATGCTCCCCATGGTCCTAGTCTCCGGTGGTCATATCCGAGTGTCCGAGACCGGGGGATCGATTCTAAAGAGGTCCAAGCAATTGTTGTTACTTTGGGCCTCGGGCCTGGTTGACTATACTTTTGGGGCTATGCCCCGGTGATTGATATTTTGGGTCGAGGGCCCCATTGATTACATTTGGCGGTGAGGCCCCGTGATTGATATTCTGAGTTGAGACACACTTGTTATGCGAGGGGGATTCTTTATTCCCCAGGGGATATATCCCACAGGTCCGCACATGTATTTTGGATTTGGTGCCACGTACTGGTACAAGATCGAGGAACTAGATTTATGTGATTGTTGGGGCCAGGGCTGTGATTGATTACCTGTGGAACCACACACCTATTCACACCCAGATTGTGTGTGGGTGTACCTCCTGGTCTAATGGGGGCTCAGGGGGCATTCAGGCTTAGATACTAGGGCCTTACACCTACGTATAGCTGACCCTTTTTCTAATGAGGTGGAGAGCTGGGCTCTGTGATGGTTCTATGGAATTCTGTGATAGTTCTAAGGGATTCCATAATAATCTGTCAATTCTATATTGTGCGCGGGTGTACCTTCTGGGCTTATAGGGGCTCAGTTGGCATACAGGCATAGGTACTAGGACGTCTCGTACAACACTATGCCTCAGTTGGGTACCATTGTGCTATGAGCCTAGACAATTTTTGTAACTAGTATTGATGTTCATCAATTAGGTTGGTTCAGGTTACTGTGGTTGTCACTTGGGTTGGTTCAGTTATCAATATTCATCGCCTCGGTTGGGTCAATGGTAGTTTATGGGTTTCCAAACATGCCTATGCCTTGATTTGAGTTCGTTTTGCTACAATGTTGCAGTATTCTTTATATTTTGGGCTTTATATATGCATACTGTTTTAATAGGTCGACCGATGGTGCCTTGTCACGCCCCGAGCCTACACCCTGGATGTGGGCGACACTTGGAAACCATTTCTGGTCCCCAAGTGAACCACTTGGCCTGGTTAACTTATTCAGCAGAAGATATTGATACTGTAATGAACTAGAATACTCTCAAAATTTATGAAGCTTAAAATAAAAAAGTAAAGTATACAACTTGATATCAAATCTTTCAAAGAAATAACTGGATACATTAACTTTCTAGTCTACGAAGCCTCTAAAGTATTGGCTCTGAATAGGGCACCAGAATAGACTCATAGGTACTTCAACAAAATAAAAGACAAATAAATGGAACTCTTGAGCTCCTCTAGATGCTAAGAGGTCTCACCGATCGCTGATGAGGACTATCCTACTGATCATGTGCTAACATAGACACCTGTAGCTGCATCATGATACGATGCAGCGCCAAAGGCGTCAGTACATGGAATGTACGGTATGTAAGATGGCCAAAACATAATAAAAGCAAAATACTTACTTTAAAACTACACCTGGAGACAGCTTAACAAACAAAATATGTCATGCATATGAAATATACATATACATATATATATTCTTAAACTTGTCAGAAGTGCAACTCAACATAAGAGAAACCTTTACGTTAACGCTTTAATGAACATAGCTAAATATATATAAAACATCGTACTCAAAACTTAATTTTGTACTTGGCTCAACTTCATCAAATATGCAGCATAATTAAAGAAAATACTTTCATAAGGAAATACTGAATCTCAACTAAGTAGAATAAAAATCTTTACTTCTTAGGGAGTTTCTATAATCGACAACCATCACTATGAGCTTCACGATGATATAGCGTCTTGCCCACGTTGCCAGAGCCGTCCCGTACTTTTGTCAGGGTAGGGGATGAAGAACTAGGGGAGTGGATCCATCTCAAAACGGGGCCATCTCAGTGGCTAATGAGGAAGGTCCCTTAGCACAATCATATCCTATGTTGGCTACATAATTTATGAGTTCGAGTAATTAATTCTACTCTTACTCATATCGGTGCTCAATACTACTCCAAAAAATACTTTTATGTAGCTCATACTTAAAGAATAGAAATTCTCAAAATCTTATCCTTTTGGGTAATTAGCCCCGCTTTAACTTTTCTTAAACTTTTCTCAACTTGTCTTAAACTTTTTTGTGACTGGACTCTTTAACTTGACTGAAAACTAATATCAACTCAGTGACTCAAAACATGCTAGATTTCTTGGCTAATATGCAAGAATTAATCTTTAAAAAAAATATACTTCTTGAACTTAGCTTAAAAGGTACTCAACTAATCTTTCTTTTTCTTGGAATAATATCAAGATTTTCAAGAAAACTCAATAGTCATAAATCTTGTTCATAAATGGATCTAAATTCAATGACAATACCTTAATTGAACAATGTAAAAATCTAAGAATCATGCTACTCATCAAGATATTTAGAAAATGTTTCATGGAAATCATCATACTTTACAATATTTACAAGAAACTTAGTCTCAACAAATTATTTGAAGATTCATGGGTGAAAACTAGTTTTAATTCTAAAGATATTAACAAAATAATAACTTTTGGGTGGCCTTACATACCTTGGAAGAATTCTTGAATCCTTCTACAATCTTGATTTTTGTACGCTTGAGTTCTTAAGAGAGTTTTCTTGTTTTTGAGAGAATGAATGAAGAAAGTAAATGTTATTGGCCTAAATACGACTTTAAAAACTGATTAATTTAGGATATGGGTGTGGGAAAGGTCGAAACTACCCTTCCCAATTAGAAGCAGAAAATATTCCCTTTTTGTACTGGTGCGCGTCGCGCACCAGTGTTACGGGCAAGGTTAATTCTAGTTTTCGTCTTTTCGTCCTTGAATGATGAGGATGTTGCAGTAATGGGGCACAAATAAACTCAAGACTCATGGCGATACTCGACAACTCAAACTCTCAACTCCTCATTAGTCTTAATAGTCTCTATTCGGACTCAGGAATATACACATCAAAACTTAACTACCTAAATACTCCAAATCATGGGTGAACAATGATTCAAGAGTGGAAAACTCAACCCCATCAACTTAAGCAGTTAGCTCTTACTCAATTTCTATCTTACCACCTCCTCCTCTTCCGTTCAAGCCTACTTCCAAGCCTCAAGGCGCTACTCGTGGGATAATCACATTCATAAAAAGGACAATCCTCCATGCTCATTCTCTAAACTCCCATGGGGCTTTCATTAAAGATCACTAGTCCTCTTCACTACCATGCTTTTTTCCTCAAGTTCTACCCTTCATTAACCGAAGCTTACAACTCTCATCATCACCTAAATCTATTATACACTCCCATCATCTTCTTGCCTAACTCAAGGCCATAAAGTGCTACCCACAAGATGATCACACTTATGCTAATCTAACCCATATGGATTAGGTTTTACTCTTCCATAGAGGCTTTTTTATAGAGAATACTAGTCCCATACATCTACTTGGAATCTATTGTAAAGGTCACCAGTAGCCTACATCCATCACTCATTTAACAGCGATCACACAATCAAGCTTATCCTTCTAATCACTTCATAGCTTCTCAGAGGTCCACGTCACTTAGAAATCTTCAAACTTATGCTAGCACCTTTACACCCACAATCTCATTAACTCCTATTAGGAGGCATGCCAATCTATCCTTACTTGTCTGTTAATTACTACTAGGTCTCATCTCTATTTGTAACTTAAATGGAATAGGAGTGCTATAACTGTCACCCATTCCCTTTCATTTTCCCCAACTCATCAACTATCATCATCACTATCAATACCAAAGACAAAATTTCTAGAAGGGCTTAAAGTATAACATCATAAGCATGATTCTTTCAGGAAATCCGATATGAGGATATTCATAACATGATGTGATGCCACTAGGGGCTCAACACAAGTTTATGGAACTATATATATCGGAAAGCTCAACTCTTGTCTTGGGTAACCAAAAAGGCTAGAAACCATTAGTTCATGAGATGAGATTAGAGTTGTTGAAGGAAGTTATCACTTCTCACTTTAAAAGCTGAACATGAACACGTATTAACATAGAGTGAATAAGTCAGAATCATGAGCATGGTGCCCTTGCATAAGGTAAGAATAAAGCATCATCACAATGAAGTATAAGGAATATGAGATAGGAAAGCATTGATGCCTTGTCCTGATCAACTTATCACTATCAAGGCTCAAGGTCTGCTTTGGCTTATCATCTCAACATCTCCCCCTTAGCTCAAAGGTCACCTCTCTAAGTCTGTGAACTAATTCTCTTCACTATGCTATAAGTACAACCCTTTAGACGATTGGAGCACCACTATGTACAGAATGTTTGTATCCTCCTGTTACATACTACTCAACTATGTGAAACTGCTACTAAAACATTCTTCCGAGGTACCAACTTCTAACCTTATTTTGTCTTTATAGGCATCTTCAGTTTCTTGCTACTCTTATTAGCACCACGTCCGCTTTTTAGGACTTATGATTTAATATCTTCCTTTTTGGTTTGCTAGCACTCATCTTCTATGCTCTCTTACCTTGTATTGAAGAAAGCCTGAACTACAACACAGATCTCCTAATTATCTTTGATTATCCTCCTTGGACTCAACTCTTAAGGGTAGTAGATAAGGTCTATATTAGCTTACTCCACCTTGACAACTCTATTATACTATCTAAATTGTTGTAGCAGTCATAACTTGGAGTTCATATAGCTTTACTTATCCTGGCTACACTCTTAAGCCTCTTGCTATCTCACGAGCTATCCTTCATCCACTATCCCTACCAAAGGGGCACCTACTCCACACTCATTCATAACATTCTTTAAAAGTCAACATCCTGATCCCAAACATACACCATGGGGAGCCTCTTAGAGTAATCCCCCAATACAGGCTATCACTATCACATGTTATCTCCCTTTTCACACGACTCCTCATAGTTTAAGCTTAAGGTCTAGTACTAACATGGGTAGGGCATTACACTCTCCTGTCGTATCACACCTACTCATAACTACTAGGTAAAATTCTAGAAACACAGTCCCACTAAAACCTCATAACAAGTCCTCAGTCAACATATCTCACACTTATAGACTGGCTTGGATATACATCTTAGGCTCTCTTCTTATCTAATGACTTAGCCTCAATTCATTATCTTCATCTAAGGATCACACACCATGTTCTTGTGACATCATATTTCTTTCAAGTCAATAGCTAAATTTCTCGCTCACGCTATGTCAAGCCTACTAGGCCAAACCTCCAACTAATGGTGTCACGCTTATCTTGTTGTCCCCTCTTCGCATTATACTCACTTAAGGTTCAAGCTTAAGGTTCAAAACTAAACACATGCATCCATGCTCTTTACATACATATGTACTTTAGTAACTCTAAACTACCAGATAAGGTCAAGAATTATTAGATCACTAAGCCTCATGGTAAGAGTTAATTCTCCAGCTCATGGTCTGTCTAAGTACAATCTATTATCACTCTCCTTTTCATAGGTTAGATAATAACCACTCACCCATTATACCTCCTTACCTAGCTAAGCTCATAACTCTATAAATCTCAAAGGACTCTTCTTTTCCCAATCATGAGTCTAGTTTACATCTACTACTTTATGCCCTCTGTTCTCATATTCAGTACATATACTCATCATTACGAACACAATACCATTTCAGTATCAACTCCTTTCATATTCGAGTGTGCACCTTCTTATACAAACTAAAGACTCTTCACATACCTTATCATAGAAGCTATACTATACTTACTACTCTTTAACCAAAACCTATAAGGAGCCCGACTAATCACCACATGACTCTTAGCTACTAACTTCAAGAAATTTCCATTCTCTCTCTTCATGACTTCTACATCTCCCTAGCTCTAGGAACATCATGTCACATGGTTTGAAAGAGCCTTCAATCACTTTCTCTCAAGGGGAGAGGATACTACTAGGTATTAGAGACATAACTTTTTCTCTCAAGAATAACATCTGCAGAACGATAGAGGGAACATGGTCTGGAAAAACATCATATCTTGCTCCAACTCAAACGCATGATTCATATGAATAAGAGTGCAATATTATGGATAGATAACTCAAGTATGCTAATTGGCTCATCTCAAGCCTAGTGTAGTCTCTTTGCTTTCTGAATACTCTATCTGAAGGGAACTCAACAATAAGGATCTGGGATCTTCTGTTCCAACCACCTTAATCTATGAGAGGTAGTCGAACCAATCTGGAAATCGCACGAATATAGACAAGTTTTCTTAGAAAGTAACTTTAATGCACGATCTAGAGCATGAAAGAAGGGAAACTTTTCTTAGATGTCCATAGTCCCTCATTTATAGAAGTGGGTCCCTGACAACCAAAAATAAGACTCTACAGACACGGCTTCGTAGACACCTTAGAAAACTTGAACTCTGTGCTCTGATAACAACTTTGTCACGCCCCGAGCCTACACCTGGACATGGTCGGCACTCAAAAACCATTTTCTGGTCCCCAAGCAAATCACTTGGCCTGGCTAACTTACTCAGTGGAAGATATTGATACTGTAATGAACTAGAAAACGCTCAAAATTTATGAAACTTAAAATAAAATAGTAAAGTATACAACTTGACATCAAATCTTTCAAAGAAATAATTGGATACATTGTCTTTCTAGTCTACGAAGCCTCTAAAGTACTGGCTTTGAATAGGGCACCAGAATAGACCGATAGGTACCTCAACAAAACAAAAGACAAATAAATGGAACTCCTGAGCTCCTCTGGATGCTAAGAGATCTCACCGACCGCTGATGGGGATTGTCCTACTAATCATCTGCTAACATAGACACCTGCAGCTGCATCATGATACGATGCAGCGCCAAAGGCGTCAGTACGTGGAATGTACGGTATGAAAAATGACCAAAACATAATAAAAGTAGGATATTTACTTTAAAACTGCACCTGGAGACAACTTAACTAACAAAATATATCATGCATATGAAATATACATATATATATTCTTAAACTTGTCAAAAGTGCAACTCAATATAAGAGAAACCTTTACGTTAACACTGTAATGAACATAGTTAAATATATATAAAACATGGTACTCAAAACTTAATTCTGTACTTGGCTCAACTTCATTAAATATGCAGCATAATTAAATAAAAAACATTAATAAGGAAATATTGAATCTCAACTAAGTAGAATGAAAATCTTTACTTCTTGGGGAGTTTCTCTAACCGACAACCATCACTATAAGCTTTATGATGATACAGCGTCTTTCCCACGTTGCCAGAGCCGTCCCGTACTTTACCGGGGTAGGGGATGAAGAACTAGGGGAGTGGATCTATCCTAAAACTGGGTCATCTCAGTGGCTAACGAGAAAGGTACCTTGGTACAATCCTATCCTATGTTGGCTACATAGTTTATGAGTTCGAGTAATTAATTCTACTCTTACTCA
>JAPFFP010070919.1:0-24301 GCA_026153255.1 Solanum medicagineum
CATTTTTGAAAGTAAGTAGTAACTCAACAAAAAAACTTTAAAGAATTTCCACAAAAATTAAATTGTACCATAATGACTAATACTAAAAAGAAAATAGTCTATCTTTATTACATAAAAAAAAGCCCAAAATTAGTAAAAGTATGAATGACTATAAAATATAGTTTGTCAAAAGTGATAGAAAATATACACTACTATACAATGTATATTACTTATACATGAATTATACACTAAATATATATTATGATATATAAATATACATTGACTATACATATCAATACAACGAGAGCTATTATTTTGTATTTATTTTATGTAAAGTGATTGTTGGCGTAATTTGCCCTTTATTTTCTGCTCTACCGTCTTTGAAATTGGGCTTTTGGGCCCCATTTTCTGTTGCTGTTTTCCCTGTTAAAATTTGGGCTTGTGACCCAGTTTACTTCTGTATACAGAAACTGTATATCAGTGTATACACGTGTATATAACCATTTTTTTATCTTCAAAAAATCTGTATATGGCTTTCTCAACCTACCAAGTGGTTCCCAGACCTGTAGAGACCCAAGGATGATCCAAAATGCGAGAATAGAGTCCAAAATAGACTCGAATTGGTATATCCATGCAAAGAAAGACAGAAAATAAACTTAGCAATTTCACATCGAAAAAGTAAAAAGTAAACACTATTAATTACTCAACCCAAAACGTCTAAGGAACTAGTGATTTAACAATGACAAGACAGAATGTAATTTTAAGACATTCAAGTAAACATGCAATTTATATACCTTTGAACACTCATTTGCTCATGAACCAACATGGTCAAAGAAAGAATAGCATGAATTATATTAACGCTAGACTCTCAGGCATTGGTAATAATAATAAAATGGCTAACAGAACACGTGATGACACCCGTACATTCTTGAGACTGTGAGAGGGAACATCTGATATAATGGTTCAATCCTCATCTACGTTTGGCGACGTAGTTAATGAGTTCGAGTTAGACTTACTCTCATTCATTTCGGTGCTCGATACTCCTCCCATAACTCAATGCTCATAAGACAATCCATCTCAATCAATCATATCAATCAGTTTCATAAGGACTCATCATTCCATCAATTCTATCATAATCGAGCCTTTCGGCCTACCAACAACTATTCAACTCTATTCTCAAGCATATGTTTCAAAAGAACTTATATCAATCAATTGGAGGACCATCAATTAAACTAATCTTTAGAGTTCAATTATTGGGGACTTTTAAGACCCTCAAGTTTTATCAAGCTATTGTCATGCTCACATCACAATCACAATCAACACTCCCAAATCAAGGCTCTAGACTCAATCCCAAGGTTCATTCATGCATTCTTTTACAAAGTAATGTATAGAGTTTTATAAAATAACTCATGAAAAGTTTTTAATTAGAAAAATTAAGTTTATGATGATCATCAACATATGAAAATACATAGAATATATAATCTATAAGAAAACATTCATGGAAAACATGCATAGTGACTCAATACATTCATCTATCAATCTTCTTCCATCAAGAGGCACATGGAAGAACAATTATATAGTTTAGTTTAGCCTTACATACTTGATATGGAGTTTGACAAACAATCTAGCAAGATTTTGTCCTCAATTCTCATGAATCCTCGCACTTCCTCTCTGCTTCTTAGCCCTAAGTTTAGGAGAGATTGAGAAAAGTTTAGAATGTGTTGACACCCAATTTTTACCCTCCACGATATAATTTAATCATTGAGTTTTATTTTTGTCTTAGCAATCTTTGAACGATTATTTTTTTTAAAGAAAATAATTTCTTAACGGGCGCGTGAGGGCCACGCGCCCCTAATATCCTCTTCACCTGACCCCTCTTCTCCTTTCCCCATTCCCTTTCCCCTTTCCCCAAACCCTCTCCTCTTCCCTCCACCCTTTCCCCTTTCCCCAAAACCCTTTCTTCTTCCCAATTCCCCTTCCCCTTTCCCCATTCCCTTTCCCCTGCACGTCGTTCCCTTTCCCTTTCCCCATTTCCCTTTCCTCCTCAAAACATTCGAAAACCAGAGCCCAAGAACCCCAATCCGACTAACTCCGACAACCCACACCGTAATCCTCTGCAAAGCTGACACCACCTGCCCTTGTGATCTATTTTCCAACTCACGCGTGACTGAAAATCCCTCTTGTATGCCCCTCTTGGTCGAATTAGTCCGTTGCCCTAATTTGATGCTTATATAGTTCTTGTTCTTCTTCGTTCTGAGGGAGGAAAAAAAAGGGGGATTTTTCGAAAGCCGTGGTTCATGATCTTGCAAATCTTAGCAAAACCTTAAATTCCCAAAAAAAATTCGATTGTACTTCACAGATCCTCAAACTAATTTCCCAACAACTGATAGGCTTTGGAGGTCTGGAAATTGAGGATTTCTGGTCGAAGAAGGTGTAGATTTTGGTGGTGTAAAGTCTTCTTCAAAGTCGACTTCATCCCAGTATCGCTGCCCCAAAAAAGCTAACGCTCTCGTCTCATTCTTCTCCACCTCGTCCAAGTCTCACACACTGTATTCGAATGTGAATATTGAAGTTATTTCAAAATCTTCAGTTTGCATCTATTTTGTTGATTGGAAACCCCTGTTGTGATAAGTCGATGCTGTGGGTTGTTGTTATTGAACTTATTAGGTTGTAGTTGGTTTCAAAGCTTTAAAGTGATGCATCTTTACCACTTCATGATTTGAAGATTAGCTCTTCGATGCGAGTCCTAGTTTTTGCTGAAAATAGCTTCAAATGGTGAGTATTTGCTGTAAAGATTCGTCTCCACTTCTGTCTCTGCTTTAGCTTTTTTTTTTCGCAGTCTTGGTTACTGCATCTTTGACCTAGCTTTCCTAAAGCGCATCTTCTAAGCTTATATTGTTAATTGGCAGTTTTCAGTCCCATCCTCACGTCAGTCTAGTTTGTGATACCCCTGTTGAGTTTAGATTAGGAAACATGCACGTATGGTACTATATTGGTTAAGGATGTTGTTGTTGTCATCGTTTTTTGTTTTATTCAAAACATGTTGCAATGTTCAAATTTAGCCTGATAATTTGTCTTGATAAGCATTCTGGTTTCTTAAAACGCTGGCTGTTTGCTTTTCTGTGGATATAATTTGCCTATTATGCTATTGAGGTCGTTTTAGTTTCGCTTCGGCTTAGTGCTTCTCAGAATCAGAATGTTTTGGTCATGAATAACATGCATATGCCGTTTAGAAATGCATAAAGTGTGGTTGTGTTCTCTGTCTCTATTCTTTTAGTTTCGAAATCTATCTCAAGCTGCTGTGTTGCTATCCTTGCTGGTGTCATGAAGTCTGTTTGGCTTTCATCTGCTGATTTCTTTCTATTCTGTTGCTACATATTATTTACAACCTGTCTAGGGCCACTAGATAAGAGTTTTGATAGGTCTGTTGACCTCTGCTTATGTTTTGTTCTGTTGAAATAAGTTCATTTCTTAAAATAGTATACTGTATTTTTTCAGATTTCCTTGGTTGCTTATCCCTCTCCTCGTTTGAAAATTCACTCTCACCCCATGATTATTTCTTTACTCCCATCTATTGTTTTCAAGCTTCGAGGTTTCAAGGTGCTATTTTGTTGTCCTGTTCAGTTTCTTTCTAAGTTGTATCTGTTTTAATGGATTGACTATTGATTTAGTGTGAATTTGATCACTGGCTGCATAGTTTGCTGAGCTAAAGTGTTGTTATATGACAATACAAGTTTGAATCTCCATTTATTGAAGCGTCTATATTGTATTTTGATGACTACATTTCAATTGGGTTTTCTCTGGAAAGCTCTTTCTTTACTCTGTGTGTCTGAGCTAATCATTTTCTCATCAATCTTTTAACTACACTTTCTTCATGGTTAGTGTTTTGAGGTTAAAACTCATTGCTCCTACATATTTTTTTGCATCTGTTTTCAATCTTTAACAAGTATGTAACTTGCTCCAACCACTTGTGCTCCATTTTGAGTTTAGTTGCTCCAGTATGGCTGCTCCCTTGATCTGTTTTAGTCAATAATGCTTGAAATTTGGAGTTATGTCCTATGTCCTACACACAATGCTGAGCTTACTGATGTAATTTGTTTATCTTTATTTTTTTCGGAGGTTTGGGACTTAGTTTATTTAGGATTCAAGCTTTGCTTAGTCTAAACCTGTTTTCCTTGTTGAAAAATAAAAAAAATGATGCTTTTATCCTTGCCTATCATGACATGGTTGCTGCAGAAATGTTATTATACATTAGTTTGATCATTTCTGTTTTAGTGTTGTTTCAAGGTTGTGGTTAGTTTGAATGGTGAAGTTCTTCCAACTTTTGTTTCATTTAAAGTAATGTTAATGTTGTCCCTGCGTAAAACCTTCTCCAAGTGGAAATGTGAGCCTGAACCTGCTCTTCTGGATTTTAAAAGATTTTTCTGTTAGGTCTTTTAAAATATTTAATGGTTTCCTAATTATCCGTAAAATTCGGTGGTGACTTTGTTTTCCTTCGAATTTCGAGAATTGGTTTTTCTCAAATTAATTGAGTTTTAAATCGATTTTTGATTTTCGAATCTTCTTTTTCAAAAGAGCCGTTTTCTGGTGTAACAGAAATGACGACTCTGCTGGGGATTTTTAATTAGGTTCTAACCATTAGATTTGGTTGTTTGACTGACTATTACGAATTGTTTTGGTATATTTTCTTATTTGCTTTATTTGTTTAAATTGATATTAAAACTGTTATTTGCATTTCATGGCATTTTTCTATTTTGTCTTACGTACTTGGAAGGATAGTTTTGCGAGCCCGCAGCCGAATTTTCAAATACTTAACCCTTTTCGGAATAAGTGACAATTTATTGGTTCGTGATGCGTCCAATGGTTGTCATGAATTTCCAACTCAGATTGTCCACCTGGGTACCCGGTCAATTCAACACGTAAGGCCTGTCGGGCCCATTAGAAAGACCACCTTTAGTCCAAAGTGGCCTCCGGCCCAAATGGACGATCATGCTTATATGTTTGGCTTTCAAATCGTTAGGCCTACCCTTGGCACAAAAGGATCACATATTTGTTTAGGATGTGCAATATTTGTTTAGGTGCCATATTGTGATTATGTTACTTTTTTTGAAGTCTTCTAGCCCACTGCATTCGAAAGTTCCTAGAATCTCTTAAGCACATAATCAAGTCACTATCTAAAGAACGTCCAAATACTCTTCGAGTCTCAAGTTCCTCAATAAAAATCAAACCAATCTCAAAATTAGTCACTATCAAAAGAACGTCCAGATACTCTTCGAGTCTCAAGTTTATCCATAAAATCGAACTTCACTCTCAAAATCAAGAGATAATTTTCTATTTTTCAGTTCAGAAAAGATTCAAGTCTTCCGAACTACGTAAGTTCTGATTTCTCCTTCGTGAGATTAGGCAGCCGCTTAGGCCCGACCCCCCAGCTTTTGAGAAGCGTATTTTCCTCCAACTTTCCATAAGCGTATTTTTCTCCAGCTTTCTATAAGCGTATTTTCCTCCAGCTTTCCATAAGCATATTTACTTCCATCTTTTTGTAAGCGTATTTTCCTCCAGCTTTCCATAAGCATATTTACCTCCAACTTTCTATAAGCGCATTTTTCTCCAGCTTTCCATAAGCATATTTCCTCCAGCTTTCCCTAAGTGTGTTTCCCAGCTTTCCAAAAGCGTATTCTTTCTATCTCTCCAGAAGCCTATCTCTCCAGAAGCCTATCTCTCCAGAAGCACATTCTTCCAATCTACATTATCAAATATAAGAAAACTTGACTTGACGCAAAGTCCTGCCCATTTACCATATCTCGTGTATTTGTGGGCTCGTTTACTCTCGAACAAAGCAACAATTGTGTGCTTAGTAACATATATGTGTTACCTTCTACTGCCTACTAATTTGAAGAAACTGACTTGTTTGCTTTTGAGTAATTCTTTTTGCAGGTAATTTAGAATTTGATTTGTGTTGATAAAAGTTACTCATACCTATTTCACAAAATCTAGAGCACATAAAAATCTTCCCCTGACTACAAACCAGCAAAAAGAAAAATGACAGACTATTTTGGAACTACGTTTGACCTGAATTCTCAAGAATGAGATACGTAGGCGGCCTATGTCGGCCTCGGTCATCTTCTTATTCAAAATCTGTATTTTCCTCCCACAAGAGAGGAACTACGTTTGTCCTGATTCCTTATTCAATGGGATAAGTAGGCGCCACAACGGCTCGGTCATACTCCCAGAAAGGAAACTGGGACAGAATTTTTGAAAGGAACTCAAAAATTCTGAACACAAAGAAGTCTTCTAGAACTAATTGAAGTTTGGAGCACAACGAAACTTCAACTGGGATAGAAGTTTTTAGAAAGATCTCAAAAATTCTCAAGGTGCTTTGATTAGCTGACAATCCTTGACAACATTTAAACAGAGACAGAAATTTTGAGGTTATCCTCAAAATTTTGCTAAGCATCATAAAAGTCTAAAAGGTGCCCATAACCTGATAAAATTCAAAGACAGCCAAAAGCTGAACATGTTTTCAAAATATGTATTTTCTACCTTCTGTCTATCAAGTGTGGGAACTCACAGCAATTCATCAGAGATAAGACAAGGAGCAGACAACCCAAGAATCAATACAGATCAATTCATTTTTAAAAAAAAAACTAAGAAATTTTCTGTGGATGCAGGGAAATTGTTGCAGGAGAATAGCCGAGGCGTGAATAATTCCGTCTCACTCAAATCTCGAAGAATCAACACAGTTCGATTTATTTTGAAACTAAAAATTTTCTGTGGATGCAAGGAATCCTTTTGCAGGAAATTTTGCAAATCTTATCTACAAGAAAGCAGCTGAGGTGTAGAAAGTTTCGTCTCGCTCAAATGGCCAGTAATTCGCTAGATCAATTTGTTTAAGAAATTTTCTGTGGATACAGAAAATTTTTTGCAGGTCTTATCAACAAAAGAATAGTTGAGGCGTCAACAGTCCCGTCTCGCTCACGGCGCAACTAATTCGCCACATCAATTTATCATTTTTAAAACTAAGAAATTTTCTGTGGATGCAGGGCAATCTTCGCATGTCTTATCTACAAGAAAACAAGCTAAGGCGTAAACAGTCCCGTCTTTGCTTAAGGCGCAAGTAATTCGCTACATTAATTTATTTTAAGACTAAGAAATTTTCTGTGGAAGTAGAGAAATTTTTGCAGGGGAATTTTGCAAAAAAAACAGATGAGGCATACTCAGTTTTGTCTTGCTCAAATTTCCAGCAATTTATCACATCTTATTCATTGTGGAGAAAGTCAGGTTCATTTTACTATTCATCGTCTACAAGGTCATTTACTTTCAATTGCGCCCGGAGCGCCATTCACTTCCCAATTACGCCCAGAGCGCCATTTACTTTCCAACTGCGCCCAGAGCGCCATTTTACTTTTCAATTGCGCCCAGAGGGCCATTGCATTGCATAACATTGCCAAGAGGGCCATTACATTGCATACTCATTGCCAAAAGGGCCACTGCATTGTATAATTATTGCCAAGAGGGCAATTTCACATATTCATTGCCAAGAAGGCCATTGCATATCTCATTGCCAAGACGGCCATTGCATAATCATTGCCAAGAGGGCCATTGCATTGCATACTCATTGCCAAGAGGGCCATCGCATTGCATACTCATTGCCAACAGGGCCATTGCATTGCATACTCATTGCCAAGAGGGCCATCGCATTGCATAATTATTGCCAGGAGGGCAATTTCACATATTCATTGCCAAGAAGGCCATTGCATATCTCATTGCCAAGAGGGCCATTGCATAATCATTGCCAAGAGGGCCATTGCATTGCATACTCATTGCCAAGAGGGCCATCGCATTTCATACTCATTGCCAACAGGGCCATCGCATTGCATACTCATTGTCAAGAGGGCCATCGCATTGCACATTCATTGCCAAGAGGGCCATTGCCAAGAGGGCCATTTCATATTCATTGCCAAGAAGGCCATTGCATATTCTTTGCCAAGAAGGCCATTGTATTCTATCTGCGCCCAGAGCGCCATTCTATTCGCGCCCAGAGCGCCATTCACTTTTTAATTTATGCCAGGAACCAGGTTTATTTTTCAATTTATGCCAGGAACCAATTTATTTTCTAGTCTATTCCAGGAACAAGTTTATTTGCCAGGAACCATGTTTATTCCAGGAACCATTGCATTCAAATGCGCCCAGAGTGCCATGCTATTTGTCAGTTGCACCCGGAGCGTCATTCTTTTTCAGGTACGCCCAGAGCGTTGCGCCTGGAGCACTATTCTATTTCTAGTTGCCGAGAAGGCCGTTGTATATTCACTGCCAAGAAGGCTATTTTATTTCTATACTGCCGAGAGGGCCATTATATATTTACTGCCAAGAAGGCTATTTTTATTTTTGTTCTACCGAGAGGGCCATTATATATTCACTGCCAAGAAGGCTATTTTTATTTCTGTTCTGCCGAGAGGGCCATTGTATATTCATTTCCAAAAAGGTTATTTTCAACTGCCAAGAGGGTCATTGTATATTCATCGCCAATGACTGCCGAGAATGCCGTCGCATATTCTTTGCCAAGAAGGCCATTACATATTCATTGCCGAAAAGGCTATGTTATTTCCAACCGCCAAGAAGGCCATTGATACCACCGTCAAAAGGCTATTTTATTTCCAACTGCCGAGAGGGCCGTTGTATATTCACTGCCAAGAAGGCTATTTTATTTCCAACTGCCGAGAGGGCCGTTGTATATTCACCGCCAAGAAGGATATTTTATTTCAACCGCCGAGAAGGTCATTGCTTATTCATTGCCAAGAGGGCTATTTTATTTCCAACTGCCGAGAGGGCCGTTGCTTATTCATCGCCGACCAGGTTATTTTATTTTCAACTGCCAAAAGGGTCGTTACATATTCATCGTCGAAAAGACTATTTCATTTTCAACTGCCGAGAGGGCTGTTGCGTACTTATTGCCAAGAAGACTATTTCATTTGCAACCATCGAGAAATTCGTTGCATATTCATCATCGACAAGAGTCGTTGTATATTTATCACCAACCGAGCTGTTTTATTTCTAACTTCTAAGAAGGTCGTTGTATATTCTTCGCCAGAACCGGGCTATTTTATTTCCAACCGTCGAGAGGGCTGTTGCGTGATCATCACCGACGAGTCTACCTTATTTTTTTCAAGTTGCCGAAAGAACCTTACAATGGTTTCTTCATATTGATTCATAATCTATCATGCGAACGTGGCCATTTTATCTCCAACTGTCAAGATAGCCACCGCATGATCGTCTAGGTTATTTTATTTTGTCGAAAGGACCATATAATGGTTGGCTCATATTAATTCAATATCTATCATGTCGAAGAGGAGAATGTATATCGAACATGGAGTGGACGTCATCAAGTAGGACGCTGCACAACGTGGAACTCTTTCTTAGTAGCGAACTGGGATATAGTCTGAAAGGGGAGTCAAACCTTTCGGACACGAGCTGGGAAGCGACTACCACCACCATATAACCACATCTCTGTCAGAAGGCTTGTGGGTATTTCTGTGAGTCAATTAGTTCATTTTCAACTTCGCCTTTGGATACTCTCGACTCTCACCAGAGGCAATTTCCAATCCGAGTGACAACGTTTTCACAGCTCAATTTTGTTGTCACTTCTCCTGAACCAGAGGTCATCTCCGAATAAGGAATTCCCTTTTCAATTGTTAGAGTCGAACTACAAGCAACCTGATTTCTGGGTCTAAAAGTATATGTAGGCGAACTTAATTTTGAAAACTCAGCTGCGTTCCAACATTTACTCCAAAAATCTCATTCCCAAGCATTCCAATTTCTCCATAATTCGACATTGGGATAGCTTTGAATCTTTCAAATTCGTGTGTAAAGTCAAGCGTTTTTGAACTTCAAGTGGCCTGAATTCTCATGCAACCTGAGATATGTAGGAAACCCAAGATTAGGGTCCGACCATAATTTCTCACATTCAGTATCAAGAGCTTTTCTAAGCCAAAAATGTTGTTGGCTAAGAATTGAGTTAGTCAAGTTTCTTTGTCCACGATTTCTTTCATAGATCATATCCAAAGAAAGAGACAGTTGTTGACACCCAACTTTTACCCTCCACAATCTAATTTAATCATCGAGTTTTATTTTTATCTTAGCAATCTTTAAACGATTATTTTAAAAAATAATAGTAATAATTTCTTAACGGGCGCGTGAGGGCCACGCGCCCCTAATATCCTCTTCACCCGACCCCTCTTCTCCTTTCCCTATTCCCTTTCCCCTTTCCCCAAATCCCTTCCTCTTCCCTGCACCCTTTCCCCTTTTCCCAAAACCCTTTCTTCTTCTCGATTCCCCTTTCCCCTTTCCCCATTCCCTTTCCCCTGCACGCCGTTCCCTTTCCCTTTCTCCATTCCCCTTTCCTCCTCAAAACATTCGGAAACCAGAGCCCAAGAACCCCAATCCGACCAACTCCGACAACCCACACCGTAATCCTCTGCAAGGCTGACACCACCCGCCCTTGCAATCCATTTTCCAACTCACGCGTGACTCAAAATCCCTCATGCATGCCCCTCTTGGTCGAATCAGTCCGTTGCCCTAATTTGATGCCTATATAGTTCTTGTTCTTCTTCGTTCTGAGGGAGGAAAAAAAAGGAATTTTTCGGAAGCCATGGTTCATGATCTTGCAAATCTTAGCAAAACCTTAAATTCCCAAAAAAAATTCGATTGTAGTTCACAGATCCTCAAACTAATTTCCTAGCAACTAATAGGCTTTGGAGGTCTGGAAATTGAAGATTTCTGGTCGAAGAAGGTGTAGATCTTGGTGGTGTAAAGTCGTCTTCAAAGTCGACTTCGTCCCAGTATCTCTGCCCCAAAAAAGCTAACGCTCTCATCTCATTCTTCTCCACCTCGTCCAAGTCTCACACACTGTATTCGAATGTGAATATTGAAGTTATTTCGAAATCTTCAGTTTGCATTTTTTTTGTTGATTGGAAACCCCTGTTGTGATAAGTCGATGCTGTGGGTTGTTGTTATTGAACTTATTAGGTTGTAGTTGGTTTCAAAGCTTTAAAGTGATGCATCTTTACCACTTCATGATTTGAAGATTAGCTCTTCGATGCGAGTCCTAGTTTTTGCTGAAAATAGCTTCAGATGGTGAGTATTTGCTATAAAGATTCGTCTCCACTTCTGTCTCTGCTTTAGCTTTTCTTTTCGCAGTCTTGGTTACTGCATCTTTGATCTAGCTTTCCTAAAGCGCGTCTTCTAAGCTTATATTGTTAATTGGTAGTTTTCAGTTCCATCCTCACGTCAGTCTAGTTTGTGATACCCCTATTGAGTTTAGATTAGGAAACATGCACGTATGGTACTATATTGGTTGAGGATGTTGTTGTTGTCATCGTTTTTATTCACTGTTTTATTCAAAACATGTTGCAATGTTCAAATTTAGCCTGATAATTCATCTTGATAAGGGTTCTGGTTTCTTAAAACGCTGGCTATTTGGTTTTATGTGGATATAATCTGCCTATTATGCTATTGAGGTCGTTTTAGTTTCGCTTCGGCTTAGTGCTTCTCAGAATCTGAATGTTTTGGTCATGAATAACATGCATATGCCATTTAGAAATGCATAAAGTGTGGTTGTGTTCTTTGTCTTTATTCTTTTAGTTTCAAAATCTATCTCAAGCTGCTGTGATGCTATCCTTGCTGGTGTCATGAAGTCTGTTTGGCTTTGATCTGCTGATTTCTTTCTATTCTGTTGCTACATATTATTTACAACCTGTCTGGGGCCACTAGATAAGAGTTTTGATAGGTCTGTTGACCTCTGCTTATGTTTTGTTGTGTTGAAATAAGTTCATTTCTTAAAATAGTATACTGTATTTTTTTAGATTTCCTTGGTTGCTTATCCCTCTCCTCGATTGAAAATTCACTCTCACCCCATGATTATTTCTTTGCTCCCATCTATTATTTTCAAGCTTCGAGGTTTTAAGGTGCTATTTTGTTGTCCTGTTCAGTTTCTTTCTAAGTTGTGTATGCTTTAATGGATTGACTATTGATTTAGTGATAATTTGATCACTGGTTGCTTAGTTTGCTGAACTAAAGTGTTGTTATATGACAATATAAGTTTGAATCTCCATTTATTGAAGTGTCTATATTGTATCTTGATGACTACATTTCAGTTGGGTTTTCTCTGGAAAGGTCTTTCTTTACTCTATGTGTCTGAGCTAATCGTTTTCTCATCAATCTTTTAACTACACTTTCTTCATAGTTAGTGTTTTGAGGTTAAAACTCATTGCTCCTACATATTTATTTGCATCTGTTTTCAATCTTGAACAAGTATGTGACTTGCTCCAACCGCTTGTGCTCCATTTTGAGTTTAGTTGCTCCAGTATGGCTGCTCCCTTGATCTGTTTTAGTCAATAATGCTTGAAATTTGGAGTTATGTCCTATGTCCTACACACAATGCTGAGCTTACTGATGTAATTTGTTTATCTTTGTTTTTTTTTTTGGAGGTTTAGGACTTAGTTTATTTAGGATTCAGGCTCTGCTTAGTCTAAACCTGCTTTCCTTGTAGAAAAATTAAAAAAAAATGATGCTTTTGTCCTTGCCTATCACGACATGGTTGCTGTAGAAATGTTATTATACGTTAGTTTGATCATTTTCTGTTTTAGTATTGTTTCAAGGTTGTGGTTAGTTTGAATGGTGAACTTCTTCCAACTTTTGTTTCATTTAAAGTGATGTTAATGTTGTCCCTGTGGTATCCCATTTTCACTCATGTTTTAGCTAATTGTCTCAACATTGACTACCTCTTTAGATTACTTTTCTTAATTTGAACCTTTAGTTACTGTTTTGGAGTCAAAACATCTTGCTTGACTTTCTGTTTTATGATAGTCATTATAGTTATGTTATTATTATTATTTTTGAGTTCCTTACTAATCCTTAATTTTATTTCTTCTCATGAACGATGTTCCCAGTCCATTTTGGACTCCCCTGCATTCATTGGGCCATGGAGGTCCAAACTTCCTCTTTCCGAGTCAGCCCAATTCTCAGGAGAAGAAGCTATTATACTGATCCGGGATAAAAGGCCAAAAGTTGCAACAGAGATTTAAATGGGATAAAAGCCCCAAATCAGTTCGACTCTCGTCTTTATTTAATTATCGTTCATATATTTGTATTTGTTTGAATGTTAACATTTTATATATTATTGGTTTCAATATAATTAAATTACCCAACATGTCAAAACCATTTATATTTTTTTTACTTACTTTCATTTTATTTTGAAAATGTGTGCATTAAAAAATAAAAAAATAATATAATAGAAATAAAAAAAATAGAAAAAATGTGATTTTATCATTTTTAGTTTAAATTTTCAAATCTAATCAATTTCTTTCAAGTTTAGTCAATTGCTTTTAAAGTCAAGTTCAGTCAAATCTTTTCAAAATCAGTCAAGCTTTTTTCAAGTCGAATCAAATATTTTCAACGTTAGCCAAATTTTCTAATCATCGGACAATCACATTTAGCGGCCATTTCAAGTGCGTAAAACCTTTTCGAAGTGGAAATGTGAGCCCGAACCTGTTCTTCTGGATTTTAAAAGATTTTTCTGTTAGGTCCTTTAAAATATTTAATGGTTTTCTAATTATCCATAAAATTAGGTGGCGACTCTGTTTTCCTTCAAATTTCGAGAATTGGTTTTTCTAAAATTAATTGAGTTTTAAATCAATTTTTGATTTTCGAATCTTCTTTTCAAAATAAAAGTCATTTTTCGATATAACAGAATGCCCCTCGTGAAAAACTGAAAAATTTCACCTCGGCGTACTAAGTCTGCGTCGTGGACTTGGCCCATTTTGGGATTTTTCGCCGAAAATTCATCCAAATCCATCTCGGCCCAATAATTCGCCTTTTGTGCCGTAGAAAATATTGAGATCACATTTGATACGTCCAAATTTACACTCCAAAAGGAATAGTAAAGCAGTTGTTGATCAAATAGAGAACTCAACAAGAGTTGAGGTCAATCCCATAGGGAATTCGTGAGAATGAATCTATTAGCACCCTTTTTCAGATGTAATATCTATATCCCAAAATAAAAATACATAAAGTAAATGGGAGGTTTTGATTTTTGCAATCTAAATTATTAAAGTAAAGTAATGAAAGAGTACAAAGACTACTAATTTCAAACGATTAATGCGAAGCTAGGATTTATCCCCATGATGTCTAATACGATAGCCTTATCTACGTGGTAAACCTGTTCTTGATTACATATACAAGATCAACAAGTTATGTAACACCTAATTTACCTTTAAGTCCTTATTAGATGCATTTCATTCATTACCTTCCGGTCTCAGAACATATACTTTTTAACCCTTTTTATGGATCCCATAATACTCTCACATTCCGGTCTCAGGTACTTAAACTAAGTTAAAACTCTGAATTTATGTCATAGAATTCTTTTCCTAATCACTACATCACTTCCCGGTATGTAACAAATACAGGCTTACCCTAATGCGTCGACTCATTAAGGAAGAAGTTAAAGTGAAAAATAATATATCTGTGTGTGTGTGTGTGTGTGTACAAAGAAAAATCTAAACCAATTTAAAATAGGAAAATAGGTGTCGGGATGGGTACGGAAAACTACACGGCTCGTGAGGGTCCAACAGACCGTGAAATGGTTCATGAGTCAACACTTGGCCTTCATTTCGTGTCACTGTCTCACGTGCATTGGCACGGGTTGTGTGAGGGTTCACGGACCGTGAACCGGCCCGTAACCCTTGCCTTCATGCTTTTCCACACTGTCCACTTGGTTACTCATCCTCACTGCCCATGTCACGGGCCCCATCTCACTCCACTTGTACAATTTCTACTTTTTTCGATGGTGATACGCCAACCTCACATCAACTTGACGGCAAATGACATGGACCGTGTCAATTCCCACGACCCATGAAGGGTACCATATGACGTGCCTTAGATAATTTTTCTCCAGCTTCTCGCCATGCCGTTTCATGGCAAGTGTGAGTCCACGGTGAGCCTCACGGTGTGTGGAGTGACTCACAAGCCGTGAAGGTACCCGTGGTCCTTTACTTGGTTCCATTCTTTGCTTCATCCCCTGGGCGAAGTCCACGTGCCCTCTCACGGTCAGTGTGATGTCACACGGGCTGGAGGGCTCCGCATAGCTACACTTGTGTTCTTTCCATTCATTTTGCTATAATTCACCCATTGCTCCATGCCTTACCATTGTCCTGAAAAATCACAAAAACACACATCAAAACAACAACTTTGCTTGAGAACGCAGAAAAATACTTTGTTTAAAGCATTATAAGAGTCGTATTTGTACGACTTCTCATTCAACTTAGAATGATTGCTTGTCCTCAAGCAATGGCGACTCAAATGTAATTAAATTTGATTTATCAAGCGTTATAAATGTGATTAAATTTGATTTATCAAGGTGACAACCATCTCATTTATTACTTATTCTTTTTAGGTTGCCTTAACAAAGAAACAAAACATAGAAATGCGGCTTTTGAAGTTGAATTCTCAAGATTTCAAGAAAAAAAAATTCCAAAAGAGTTGGTTGAAGCAAATAATCAGGTAGAGCTATACATTACTGGTTGGTCTTTGTTCTTTGTCCAAATTAGTATCTATAAAAAAACAAACTCTTGTGACTTCACTTATAGGTCTTTGAAAAGGTCCACGAACAACTAAAAGTTCATAGTATGTTGAGTACTACAAAAGAAACAAAGAGCAGGCTTTTGGGTGAAAAATCATCACTTGAGGCAAAAATTTTAGAATTGAAAAAGAAGAAAGTAAGTGAGGTATGTTATCTAAATATCTCTTGTTTAACGTGAATTATATATTTAATATAAAATAGAGCAATATTGTGGTATTAAGCAAGATAGTCGTGCAGCATTGTAATTGCATCTAATTTAAGTAAATGTGGCTTCTTAAAAAGCACCTGCCTATAAAACATTCACTTGTAATTAGAATTCCAAATAACTCTACCTATTATTATATATCTTTTGTCTTTATGTTCTTGGTTTCATTTTTTCTCCACATAAGAGTGCAAATGTAACATTTTGTTTAACGTCATGTTCCTTACTTAGTATCTCAAATGAGTTCCTTACTAGTATGCTACCCAACATAGGAAAATTCGCCAAATTAAGGTCCAGATTATATTGTACTCTCTTGTCTTTAGGTAGTCTTGACGCTTCATTGTTCTGTGAGTTGTGATCATTGGTCCTGTCTATGGATTGTATCCCTAGATTCATTGTCTTGCTATTTTCATCTCCCTGATGGATTCGTATGTTACAACTCATATTACTTTCATTTCTCTGTGTCAGACTTCCATGTTTTATATCGTTTACCTGCTGGTTTGTTTGTATCATAGGATGCTGAACACTTTCTCCGTTGCAGTTATTAATTTTCTTTTCCGCTCTTGGGCTGTCCTCTTAGGAGGGGGTTTTCTCTTTTGTGGTCTATGTAGCTCAGTAGTCTGATTGACATATTTATGGTCAATAACTAGACAATCCTCACAGAATAAAGATTTCCAAGCATGAGGTAATAAAACTACAGTTTTTAAATGAATGACGTTGTCTTGTCGGCTTGATTGAACCATTGTTGGAACTGGTGAGATGACATGCAAATTGGTGTCTGTCTTGATTGATGTCCCATCTGTAATTGCCCATCATCTGTGCTTATGATTGATAGGACTAATTGAGCTTTGACCTTCTAACTTAAGTTGACAATAAGAGTGGGAAAGGCATTGGCTTACTGTTATACACAAGATGGGCATCAAGCTCAGAGCAGATGCTTTACATCAACTTTATGTTTTGCCTGAACTATTTGACTGGAATGGCATAGGAGGTGTTTTGAAGGCAAACAAAGTATTTATCTTAAAAGGAACATTATTTTCAGCTGAGTTGACCTGTTGGACTTGAAAAATGCTACAAATTAAGTCCATCTTTTTGTATCTTTCTACAATATTGCCATAGTATTATGGATCAATAAAAAACTTGATCCGTAATAGTAATCTCACAGGTAATGGCTTGCTGACATTCACCTCAATCAACATTCTAGCGTATGATATTCGTGTTTGTTTAGCTGTAAATTCATCAGCCTAGACAAGATTACTGATCACACTAGCAATAAGACTTAAAGAATACACTCTCCAACAAGTCATTGGCAAATTATAAAATTTCTCCCATAGAGGAATCACTGATGGAAATTCGACACTAAAATCAAAATTTAGGGTCCAAGATTTAAGAATCAAGGTTCTGTTGTTAATAGTGTAAGGACCAACATATTATATCTCATGCATATCACTCAGTGATTGGCATTGATGACATACTATCCTTCATCAGCATCTATAAATTTTATGTTTGTCTATTTTATATATTTGATTTGTCAAAATTTATTTACATTTTATTTATTTTTTTGCAGGATGAAGATGCATAATATAACACTACTACTTCAATACAAGTACTACTGGAAGAGGATGATTCTAAAATTATTAGTAGGATTAGAATATAACTAGTGACCTTGTTTAGTAGTTTTTTTTTCTTCTAAGCACAAACATGTAGCAATATTTAATTTTTTGGAACATCAATCTTATGTTATTGACTTTTTAATTTGCAAATTTATATAATTTTGAATTTAAATATTTATTTAAAACATAAATTATTGTAGAAAAATGTATAATAAATATTTGTAGAAAATTCTTTTAAGAAAATGTTTATTATATATGTAGCAACTACTCACAAATTGTTGTTAAAGGTGTATAAAATATGATGTATTGCAACAAAAATTATTATTGCTAATAGCCTTTTTTAATCGGTTACTAATTAATTTCTTGTCAAGTTTTTGCAACAACTAATACTGTTAATAAATAATATTAATTTGTGGCAACCACTAATTTTTTGTTGCAAAAAGTTTTATAAGCCACAACTATATGAATATAAGGCAACAACAATTTTTGTTGCGTCAAGTCAGTTTTCGGTTTCAACATATTAAGTTGTTGCAAAAAATTTTCGCATCGAGGTTTATTGCAATAACTTTTCTTTTGTTTCCAAAAGTGCTTGTTGCAACAACATTCAATATATAGCAACAAAAAATTTTGTTGGGAACAACCTTCTTTCTTGTAGTGTGTTCTCTCGGAATTATGGATAACCCCTTAATTTTAACACATATGCGCAGAAAACATGCTTAAAAATGTGCTCACCCCCTAGAAAGACCCACATAGATTAAGGTAAACATCATATATGTACGGTCAGCCCACATCAGCTCAGGAACAAAGATAACCCAGCCGAATTAGCAACCAATTATTGCAAAGATAGTGCCCTCACTACAAAGAAGTCTCACTCACAACATAAGAATGTAAAACAGAGACTGGAATGTAGACACTCACTCTCACAAGTGACTTTAAGTGGACACACAAGTATCGACTATATGCTTTCCCTTATTTTCGCCACCTTAACTCTCAAATGCCCTTTTTAGGATCACATTAGGACTTTTGTGGCTTGTACTATAGGCTCGTGCTAGGATGAAGTACTTTTAGGATTGATGGACTAATTGACCCCTCCAAGACACTACTTTGACTCAGCTATCTTCTTTTGGCCTCCAACTCTTTTTGCCCCTAATTCTTTTTCAACTTTCTTTGCCACGGGGAGTGATTTCCATGCTCATCTACTCATTTTCTTTCTTTTCTTTTTTGCTCTTTAGTTTTGGTCATGGTCACACCCCAACTTCTTTTCTCCTCTTATCACTTGGCTCTTTTCGATACTTATTTTTCTGTTTCTCCTACAATAGTCATCCTCAACTTAGGCTTTTGGCCTAGGTTAAAATTCACAATATCTTTCTAAAAGAATAGGGCCATATAAGTCACTCTCAACTTAGACTATAGGCCTAGGCAGAGGTTCATAATGTCCTTGGAAAGACTAGGGCCAAAGTAAAGATCAACAGATAGATAGGGAAGGTGGGATGGGTGATTACAAAGAAAAGGTTTATTCAGGCTCAACTTTTGGTTCAAGAGGGATAATTTTATTTGGTTGGTCAAATTTAGGCTAAGTGACTAGTCAACAAAAACAACCTAAGATCACATCCTAATCTTGCCATTTGATTGTTTCGGTAGGACCAACCAGGCAAGTTCTGGCTTACAATTGTGTCGACTGATTTACGCGAATAAGCTCACACACACATGATACATCTTCAAAATTAATTAGCACTAACCAACATAGTCATGGTTTATTCATCAAGATGCCAACCATACAGCGCATGCCATGCTAACCAAAATTCATACAAGTTAGTTATAATAGGATGCATGCACATATAATCTTTATGCAACATTGTCAATTTGGGGCATTTTTCACAAATCAAACATGGGTTACCCTAGAGTTCTATGAACACTTGTATCTAAACAAACATAACAACCTAAACATGCTAGTTCTACTAGATAATACACTTGAGAGAAAAATACAAGGCAAGAAAAACTCTTAAGTGCCAGGATGCCCCACTCCCTCAAAAAAATGGTGGACTGTCCCCACTACACCAAAGCCAGAAATAAAGTATAAAAAGGGAGTAAAACATACCTGGGATGCCCTACGCGTCAGTCGTACCGTCGAGATCAGAACCTCTGGTGGGGTCTCTGTCATAAAAAATCACACCCGGTCCAAAGGTGCTCCCAAAGGCTCCTACCTTTGCTGCCTTTAGTGCCAGACGCTCCCTTTCCTCTTGTTCGGAGGCTACTTGGTGCTGGGCTCTTATAGCCTTGTGCATCTGCTTCTCCTTCTCTTTCCAGGGATCAGATGAAGGGCTGTTTCGTTGGCTGCGTCTGTTGCCCGTGTCCTTCCTCTTGGGCACATTTGTGGGTGGGACAAGAGCAACAGATGGGTGGAGCGCCCCATGTCTCATCTAAAACAGGTGCCATGGGAGCATTGAAGAGGTTCATCCAAGATTTCGGAGGTGGGGCTGGCACAGTGCGATTGTACTGCATCATAAGCTATACAATTTAGGCCTTCATGTCATTCACTGTTTGCACAATATTCTTCATTTCTTCCCTAGACATACACCCAAACATGTCGTGGAAGTATCCTTCCAAAATGTTGACATGATTTTGCAAGATGCTGATTTGGCCCAAAAGCTCAGCCCAAAGTTCCACTACCTGTAGTACATGAGAATGGACCACGTGCGACATCCTTTCGACTATCTGGTCAGCAATGGCTCGTGTCTGCCATTACCCTAGGTAGAAACTCATAAGGGACATACGCATACCCTTGCTGCACTGGACGTGCTGCACCACTGCCCTCGGGCTACTCAGAAGCCTCGCTTAACTATGGGGCAGTGGTGTAACCCTCGAATGACAAGGGTTGTTGCGAGGCCACTTGGGGAAAATTTGTCGGACCCCCCCAGCATATGTGTTCTAATCCGCAAAGAGGATTTTGGACATCCTTAATCAGTGCAATGTTGACCACACTCTTCGGAGCTATCTTTCTGTCCAAAGAATGTATAGTAGGGACACCGGCCCGTTTGTAAAGTGCACGAATTAGGCATGGGAAGGGCATGCCAATTTTGTCGGATAAAGCCTAGTCCCGCATCTCTATATCGATAATCCATTCCACATTTATTCTGAACTTGGCCATCAAACACGCTACTTGAGATGCATGTAAAGGTTGGAGCGTGTTATCATTGCCTATGAGTTGCAGCCTGGTCCACACCGCCCGACCACCAAAACTTTACAGCAAAATTCAAAGAAGCCTTGGTGATAAGGACCCTGGGGTTTGTAACCCAAGGTACATCAGCCCCTGTATAGCGATTCGCTCTGCAATCCATTTCAAAATTGCAGCCCGAGAAGTCGGATCGAACATTCGCCTCTTATCGGTGATCTTCAAGTGTTTGTCCATGAATAATCCATCTGGAAGGGCCCGATAATCTGAACCAAATAGGATGCTGTTGATGGTGGTCTCCGAAAGGTCCACCCTTTCCCTACGCACCATAACATGTGCCCCCGGGGACAATCTAAAGGCAAGCTGCTTCTTCTACTTTTTGGAATAATTGACTTGTATGGAGTTCAATAGACTGGCAGCATAGCTAGAATAAAACTCCTCGATGATGGCAAGCCCATAGTAACCAGGTGGCTGTGCCATCCAACCAAACTGATATGCGTCAAACATATCTCTGATCTCTGGTATCCTATCAAGTTGATCTGTGATGACCCGAACCTCCAGGATGACGACCCACCATTGGGACCCCCCAGAGCCCTTGGTCAGGTCCTGAGTGAAAATCCCTTTAGCTCCTGCGCCTGTCCAACAGTCCTATAAAAATACAATAAACCAGCAGGTGGTTTAAGGGTTTATCTTCCGGGAGATCGCATAATGTATAGCTTCATCATCACTATCCCGGAGTTCAAACTTATCGGCCTGATCCTCAGTGTCGTGCCGATTAGCCTTTGGGGTTTACGCCTACTCCTCCTGCTCTGAGACATCCTCCTCCTCCTCTACTCCCATATAAGGAACCCTCTCTTTAGACTGGGGGGCTATGGTTTGGCCCGTTGCACGATCCGTTGTAGTGCGAGGGGAGTGAGGGGAGACATTGCCTGTAAACTGGACCTCAGACCCCCTTGAGGAGTCATCGCCTGAGTCACTCCCATTTTGATGGCTAGATGATACTGTCCGGGAATCGTGGAGACGTGACCCAAGATCCTCCCTAGGTTGGATTGACCTTCAACGTGGACCCATAGCACCTGCAAGTGTCAAAATTGAAAGAAAACAGTTAGAAGTATCAGAATAAGTAGGTTGACACACTAACGAGTACTCAAACTTTCCCTTGTGCCTTAAAAATGACAATAACCCTTAAGAGTGACATCACCTGGTCTATCATAGGGACATTGCACTTAAGGACCATGTAGAAATTAAATTTAAAATTAACCTAAGCAATATAACATAAGTGGCACGGGCCAGAGGAGGACCCTATACATGCCGTGTAACGTGACATGGTCTGTGATAGGGACCATGGTAGAGACTTTGGTCGCGTGGAATGCAAGGGCTCACGTACGGGTCATTACATAATCTATGTACAAGCACACTCTCTGAGCAATCGACCGTGAGAAGCCCCTTTTTTCGAGTTTTATCCCAAAGCGTGCACACACACAAGTTTATGCAATTCTATGCTACCTAATCACCGATCTACCAATATAATAGCATGCAAAACTCGGTTTCATCGAGAGTTATCATAAAAGTCCACTAAAATCATGAAATTTCATGGTCAACGCTACATGAACTAAACAATGGTGGTTTTCACCACCAAATGCAACACCCAACACCAAATTCATGCATTATGACTCTTTAAAATAAAGAAAGAAACAATTTTGAACAAAGATCTACACATGCACACGTGAAAATCTACACTAGAAGATGAGAAATGTGAGTGCTTACTTGATGAACAATAATAGAGGTGATGACTTGCTTGAAGAAATAGAAGCCCACACTAAGATTAATGTCACGAATCATGAAATTGACTCACTAATCGTAACAAAGAAGATAGAAATTATAGGGGTTTTGAACAAGAGAGGCGTGAGAGAGAGAGAGAGAGAGAGAGAGAGAGAGGAAAAGTTGAGTAAGTTGTTGGGACAAAGTGAGGGTATTTAAACACCATTGGTCAATCGTGTTGATCGATCAACTCTCCCTCACCACGGAAGGCCCTACGGCCCGTGTCATGTGGCATGGTTCGTTTGGACATCCGTCCCACCAGCCTAGTTAAATTTTAAGTACTTACCTTGCACGTATGTTGGGAAACCACCTCCACAGGCGGCCTCATGGCTGGTGACATGTCGTTTGACCAACCTTGTGAAATTGAGGATCGGTCCTGATACACGCATGGCTGGTAGGGTGGCCTCACTACCCGTGTCACTTGTCACAGTCTGTGTGGTTTGTTTGTCTGGCCATACTTGCGATTTGAACTACGTACCTGGTGACACGTGCATCACATAGTCGATGCCACGGGGTGTCCCATGCCACACGACTCATGTAGGCGCACGTGGCGCTTTCCTTGGCCAAATTTTTACCAATTTAGGCTCATGTATTTCCTCGCACCATGCGTAAGCTCACGAACTCCAAAATTGACACCTATACCTACCTGGAAACACAAATAAAAAAACAATAAAATACATGACATGTAAATTAAAACTCCTTTTTTAAGACTATTACAGTGCATGAGTTGCCTCCAATGAAACGCTTGATTTAAAGTGGCGACACGACGTTGCTACGTTGACTACTCAAACTTTGTCAAGCTAAATAACCTCAATCACTAAGGCTTCATCTACAATACCATTGCTTCACTCACTACCCATTGACTTTGAATCGATAGCTCAACTGCACCATGGGGGAACACTTGGGCAATCTTATACAGGCTAGACCACCTAGATTTGAGATTACCTGGCAACAACCTCAATCTGGAGTTATAGTTGTCACCAATTCTAAAAATTTATTGAGAAATATGCTTGTTTTGTTGGAGCTTCATCCTGTCTTTGTAGAGTGTTGTATTCTCATAAGCTTGGAGGCGAAACTCATCCAACTCATTGAGTTGGGCAAGTCTCAAGTCATTGCTTCATCCCACTTCAGTTTAGCTTCTTTAGAGCCTAAAGTGCCTTGTGCTCCAACTTCACAGGTAGATGGCAGGCTTTACTATATGCCAATTTATATGGGGAAATACTAATAGGGGTCTTGTATGCTGCCCTATAAGCTCATAGTGCGTCATCGAGTTTTTGAGCCCAATCCGTTCCGGTTGCATTCACAGACTTGGTCAGGATCTCCTTGATCTCTCTAAAAACTTCAACCTGTCCACTTGTCTGCGGGTGATAAGGAGTGGTCAACCAATGTTGTCGTACCCCATACTTAGATAGCACAACACGGAAGACCTTGTTACGGAAGTGAGAACCCCAATCACTAATGATAGTTCTGGGTGTCCCAAATGCGGAGAAGATGTTCCGCCTCAGAAATTGGACAACACTCTTTCTCTCATTGTTTGAATATGCAACTGCCTTCACCCATTTATAGACAGTCCACTGCTACTAAGATATACTTAATCCCATAGGAGCTTACAAATGGGCCCATGAAGTCAATGCCCTAGACGTCAAACATTTCTCCTTCAAGAATAGGGGTCATGGGTAGCTCTTGACGCTTAGGGATGTTGCCTTGTCACTGACACTAATCACAACCTAGCACCAAGTCATGGACATCTTTGCAGATCGTGGGCTAGTAGTACAATATTGTAAGATCTTCTTAGCTGTCCTGGCATGTTAGACCCCGTAATTAATTTAATCGGGGCAAATTGTCGACTTGAAAATTTTTGTAAATATTGTGCGATTTAACGT